>VSMD01045549.1:0-16557 GCA_008750895.1 Mirza zaza
TTTTTTGAGACAGAGTCTCACTTTATTGCCCAGGCTAGAGTGAGTGCCCATGGCGTCAGCCTAGCTCACAGCAACCTCAAACTCCTGGGCTCAAGCAATCCTCCTGCCTCAGCCTCCCGAGTAGCTGGGACTACAGGCATGCGCCACCATGCCCGGCTAATTTTTTCTATATATATTAGTTGGCCAATTAATTTCTTTCTATTTATAGTAGAGATGGAGTCTCGCTCTTGCTCAGGCTGGTCTCGAACTCCTGAGCTCAAAGGATCCGCCCACCTCGGCCTCCCAGAGAGCTAGGATTACAGGCTTGAGCCACCGCGCCCGGCCCTAGTTGCCTTTTCTTTATGAAACTTTTAGTCTACTTTATTAGGTCTGTCCAATTCTCATGTGTTCTGCTCAAAAGTAACTTGTATTCCAGGCCAGGCACCTAGCACAGTGTTTGGCTTATGTTCGATGCCGCCATAATATATTGGGTGATTAGTGAATGAATGTCTTCGGTTTTGGAGGTCAGAAATTGTCATCTGGGATGTCATGCCTTCACCTTCCCATATAATGAAGCTAATTCTAAGGTTTGACTATATTAGAATAGTTGACAGTTAGACTGGAATAACAGAACTAATCATCATGGTGGTAACATCTCCAGAGGAAATTGTAAGCTGATCTCTAGTTGATAAGTTGGATAGCCGGTTTTTCGTGAATATGCACGATGTTGTCTGGTTCTTTTCCTTATATATGGGTTCAGTTGTTTTTGTTTGTTTTTTTGAGATAGAGTCTCACTCTGTTGCCTAGGCTAGAGTATCTTGTCATCAGCTTAGCTCACAGTAACCTCAGACTTCTGGGCTCAAGCAGTCCTCCTGCCTCAGCTTCCCCAGTAGCTGGTACAGGCACACACCACCATGCCCAGCTAATTTTTTTTCTTTTTAGTTGCCCAGCTAGTTTTTTCTATTTTTAGTAGAGACAGGGTTTCACTCTTGTTCAAGCTGGTCCTGACCTCAAGTGATCCTTCCGCTTCAGCTTCCTGATATGGGTTCAGTTGTTATCCTTATGCATCTGAAATTAAATGCAGTAGGGTCAGTATTTTTTAAAATACACCTTGCTTCTCCCTCTCACTTATACCTGACTGTCGACCAGAAGGGTCTAGGAGGAGCAGATGTTCTTTCATGACATGAGATGTCCCCTCCCCCATGTAAAATAATTCTTGCTACCTTATATCACTAGTTAAGAGTTCTGTGAATTCAGGGGAAGAGAAAAGAATACTGTGGGTCACCTGTCATAAGGAACCACTTCTCTGAAGTGGTAATATAAACATACTTGGACTTTTAAGGATGAGTAAAATTCAGATAAGAAAAGATGGGTGGAATTTTACCTGGCAGTAATACGTAAAGTGAGGGTATAGGCTTCATGTAAGAGAGTAGCTGGTGATACTTCTACAAAAATAAACTGGGGTTAATTATGAAGTTCTTGAATGCTGGGATTTAAAGTCATGATTGCCACTATTTTTAAAGCTTTACTTCTAGCATCATAAAGAAGTCTGAAGTACGTTATTGCTGTCCATCTCACCTACTCTGTAAAAGGTATCTTATCAGTTTATAGATTGTAAACTGATACATAGAGGTTGTCTGAGCCCCACTGGGATAGATGGGATTCAGATATTAATACCACCAGTAAATTTTGTTCCAAAGTCTGCCATTTTTATGTTAATCTAGCCCATGTAACAATTGGCAAATCACATGCTTAGAGGGGCGGGCTGATAATGCAATTAAATGAAACCATGTGGGCACTGAACCGAAGGTCACAGGAGAGTGATAACTGTAAAACAACAGAGCATGTTGGAGCATTGGTTTGTGTTCTATAAGCAGTAGTAAGGTGCTGCAGAAGATATTTTAGGAGGGAAGCAGCCTGGCTGGCTACAGTGGTTGTAACTAACTGGTACGGACTGTTCAGGAAGGGTTGGAGCAGGATAGAAATTTAAAGATGGAAGATTTTGCAAGCTTTAAGGATTATGTCATTGGAAAATGAGCAGTTGGACTATTATCAAGGAAAAAATCGATAGGATTTGGACAGACATAACTAAAGTTTGGGATAGAGTTTGGGATAGTAGGAGAATGATAGTTGTCAAAGTATATATATGTATATATATAAAATTAGCCGGCATGGTGGCGCATGCCTGTAGTCCCAGCTACTCGGGAGGCTGAGGCAGGAGGATTGTTTGAGCCCAGGAGTTTGAGAGCTAGGCTGACACCACGGCACTCTAGCCTGGCAACACAGTGAGACTCTGGCTCAAAAAAAAAAAAAAAACAACACTGGATTTACGTATTACGTATACCTTTGTATTTTTGTCTCATTTTTTTACTTCTAATACATTCCCAGAAGTACACTTGCTGGTTTGCAGATTTTAAATTTAGGCACATTGCCAGATTAAATCTTAAAGATTATACCAATTTATATTTTTGTCAGAACTGTTCCAGTGGGCACGCTGTTATCTTGTCAATACTTAGTACTCATTTTAATCATTAGTAGCTATCTGAAGGGTAAAAAACTTGTTGATGTTTTTTAGTTCTCATTTCTTAGTAAATATATTAATATATTCCTCCAGACAGTATATACTATGGAGAACCATTAGTCATAATACTAATACCATTGCTTGAAAAGTTTATCCCTTCCCCCAATTTGAAATTCTACCATTATGATATATCTGTGTGTGCATATATAAAGATATATTTGGATCTGTTCTGTTTCATACCTTATCTGTTTATTAATGCACCACAATTTTAACTACTATGAGTTTGTTTGATGTGTTTTAACAGTTCTTTCCTACCATGTCTCAATATATATTGTAGGCACATAGTAGTTATTGTCTCAGTGGGCAGAAACTAAAGCCCTTGTTTAAGCACAGGGTCAAATGATATTAAGAAAATCTTGTGTCAATTGTTGAATTACTAACCTGTTACTTTTAAAAATTGTTTCGTGTTAACTTGTGTAATATTAAATATGGTTTGGTTTATAAAAGATAAGATTTTATATAAAATGAGCATGTCGAATTTTAGAAATCCTATTTGGTAAAAAGTAATAGTACTAGGCTTTTATTTATATAAGACTAATAAAGCTAATTTTTTAAAACATATAAAGCAAGGAAAAAATTTCTTATTCCTTCAATAGCAGTTAATTCCTATGCTTGTACCTTACAATTACATACAATAACTACTTCTAGATCATGAAGACTCAACTCATTAGTGGAATTAATGGATTTTACGTAAGTTAAGGGAAAATGTACATAATGAGCAAGCCCAGAGTTCCACGTTGACAAGAGGATTAGCTTTTTAAAATGATCATTTCCTTAAATTAGTGGTTTACTGTGTTTGTCCTCTTAAGTTTTTTAGTAATGTGTGATCATTGCGGGTACATTTCAAGTTGGAACTTGATTTTATATATCCTTTTGAGAGGGTGGAATGGAGGGGAATGGTACCTTCTATGTATGAGTTTGTATCCATTCCTTCTCAGTATAACTTTTCCATACCTCTTCTTATTTAATATTGTAATGTGCATTTTATGTGATTGAGCTTTTAGAAGGCAGATAGCATATATGTTTATCTCTTTGGACACTGGCCCACAAATTAAGTTTTTAAAATTAATATTTGTTCCAATGGATGTATGTTAGAATTGGGTTTGATGCGTAATTTGACTGTGTGTAATTTTATAGACAGTTGAAAGAATCATCTAGTGTACCCCTTTTTTCAGATGAGGAGACTGAGATTTGGAAAAATTGGATAACTTAAGGTCACAGGACTAAAGGTGTGAAGCTAGTTTAGTCCTAAAACCCAGATTTCTTTCTTCTGCCTAAGTATGTACCCTTCTTGCTTAATGTTTTAAACAATTATTACGTACAAAGCAGAGAATTCAGCTTTGTTGAATCATCTTATTTTGATATCAAGCATATGGGAATATGTACATAGACTATACATTGTGGTAAATAAATGGAGGCAGTGTTCCTCTTTGAGTCACTGTCTTTTTGATTTCAGTTTTGGTTCTCATTGTAGTCCTTTCCATAGTTTTGACCTCAAACATTTACTGGCTGCCCACTGTCTCTAGGTAGTATGTTATATGTTAGGTACTGTGGTGTTTCAAGGAGAGGTATAAGGTAGGTCCAAGTTTTCTTTAGCTGTTTACAATACAGTTGAGGCAATGTAAGGTATTTGGCAAGTGTCAAAAAAAGTGTAGCAGGGTATTTATTTATGTTTTGAATAGAAACACTGTTATTTGATTAGTTGGAATTTGAAGTCTGAGCAGTAAATGCTTCAGGAACAGATCATTGACAGCCAGTACATTGGAAAAGACTTTATGACAGAATATTTGTGAGTTCTTGGTTACAAAATGGAAGCTATGGAATGAGATGAATTAGAGGCACAAAAAACCAAGGCTCATTCTTCATGTCAAGAGATAAGTTTAAATGGTTTGAAGGATTATGTACTATAGTAAAACAAAGAAGGGAAACAGTGGAGTGTCAGTCTAAGGAGCTTAATCAAGTGGATGTTATGAAGCATTTTTAGTTGGAGAAGTAAAGTAATATTAAAAGAGGACTTAACAGGCCAGGTATGGTGGCTCATTCTTGTAATCCTAGCAATTTGGGAGGCTAAAGTGATAGAATCACTTAGAGTTCAAGAGCAGCCTGCTCAACACAGCATGACCCTGTCACTAAAAAAAGTTAAAAATGAGAAAATATTCATAAGCTGTACATCCAATAAATGACTATTTCTAATAACCAGAATCTACAAAGAAATCAGCTAGAAAAAAAAATAACCCCACGAAAAAGTGGGCAAAAGACATGAACAGAAGCTTCTCAAAAGAAGATAGGCTAATGGCCAACAAACATATGAAAAAATGCTCATTGTCACTAATTATCAGGGAAATGCAAATTAAAACCACAATGATACATCACCTTACCCCAGTCAGAATGGCTTTATTAAAAAGTCTAAAAACAATAGATGCTAGCATGGATTCAGAGAGAAAGGAATGATTGTACACTGTTGGTGGGACTGAAAATTAGTACAACCTCTATGGAAAACAATATGGACATTCTTCAAAGAACTAAAAAGTTGACCTACCATTTGATCCAGCAATACCACTTCTAAGTATTTACCCAAAGAAAAGGAAGTTATTTTATCAAAAAGGCACCTGCACTCGAATGTTTATTGCCTCACAATTCACAATTGCAAAGATGCGGCATAAACCCAAGTGCCCATCAATTCATGAGTGGATTAACAAAATGTGGTATATGTATACCATGGAATACTACTTAGCCATGAAGAAGGATGAATTAATTCCTTTTCCAAGAATTTGAATGGAACTGGAGACCATTATGTTAAGTGAACTATCTAAAGAATGGAAAAACAAACACCACATATACTATTATATTGGGACTAACTGATAAGTACACATGTGCATATAGGGAAGTAAAACTCCCTATATCAAAGGAAAATCAAGGAGGGGAGGAATGAGTGGGTGAAAACCTACCTAGCGGGTACAATGAACACTATCTGGGTGAGTGGCACACTCTTTACCCCGACTCCAGCATTACAAAAACAATCCAGAAACATTTGTATCTCTGTGATACTTGGGGGGGGGGAGTCAAGTGTGGTGGTACACATCTGTAATCCTTGCAATGTGTGAGGCTACAGTAGGAGGATTGCTTGAGGCCAGGACTTTGAGGCTGCAGTGAGCTATGATCGTGCCACTCCCTGCATTCCGGCCTGGACGACGATGACAGAGTGAGCCCTCATCTCAAAAAGAAAAAAAAGAGGACCAAAGATTGTTGAGTTGTCGTTATCTTCCAAGATGAATTTTAGATGGAATCTGCACAAAGGAGGAGCTCAGGTAATCGTCAGAGCCTAGGTGTGTAGCAGTAAGCACTGAATTAGATTGCTTAATGGAAATAAAGTGGAAGAGAGGGTACAGAGACTTAGTAGTTGTTCATGTAGAAGCAGGGAGTACTTATTAACATAGGACGTTAAATCACATTAAACCAAGATTATTATGTGTTTTTGTTTTTTTTTTAAATATAAGAGCCTTGCAGTATGTTGGTTAAAGAAGCTGCCAAGAGTTAGCTACTTGAATAACAGTTATCGCTCTATTACTATTTGAACTCTGCTTTCTCACTTTCATAGAGTACTGCTAGTAGCATCCTAGAAGTATTTATACATTTGCTTGTGAAACCCTGTTCAATCAACAGGTGCTTTTGAATGTTTTCTGTTAGGTCACAGAGTTAGTTCTTGTCCCTAGATCACATTTTTGGATTTTTTACTATGAAGTTGGCATTGTGCTAAATAAGCCCTCATTTTCTACTTCAGCCATATGAGGTGGGTATTATTAACATCCCCATTTACAGATAGGGGAATGGAAATTTACAGATGTGTACTGATGAGGAAGAGTTTTTAATTGTAATTTACATTTTTTCCTTGATAATAAAGCTGTGTGGCTCATGGATCAGCTGAGGAAGGTGCAATTCAATAAAATTTTATAACTTTAACTTAGATTACACAAAATTTATATAGGCCTTATGGCATTTCTTTTAATAAGAGAATTTGCAGCATTAGTGTGAATGTATGTATTTCATTCAGCCTGTTGTCCAGAGTATTCAATTAATTTATAAACTATAGTTTTTAATTAAAATCTGATAAGCTTTTATTTTGCTTACACAAAAATTCATATTTCCATTACCTTACTGTGTCCAATCTGTGAAATGTGAAAAAAATGGAATAAAATCTTTCCTGTACCAAACACATTTACCTTTCTGTGAAACTATTACATGACCCTCTAAAAATCAGTAATCCAGAATTGGAATAGCAGCTTACGATAGAAATAGAACTTTTTTAAAAAGAAGATTTTAGTGGTATAGGAATTAAGGTAAAGAAGAGAACTTGATGAGTCAGCTTTATGAAGATTTAGGTGATAGAAAAGTGACTGTGTATAAAAATGAGATGATATCTTATTTGACTGGGACAGAGTGCTCATTATGTTAGAGAGTAATGCAACTCTTTACCCATTTACTGTTAGTATTACAGATCTGGCCTTTCACATATTGTTAAGACTGTACAGCCCTTCAAGAAAGACCAGGTTTGTCTGTTTCCTTACATAGCTGGCTTGAGAGCCTTATATATACAATTTACCTTATGTATGAGAGGTAACTAGAGAAACTTGAGTACCTAGGTATCTTGGGTGTCATCTAGGACAGGTCCGAGAAAATCCAATTCAAGTAAACATTTCATTTTTCATATTTATGGTGAGGCCTGATCACACATTGTTTTTATGGCTGACCTTCCTGGAGGTCAGACTAATGTGTTCCGGTCTCCAGTTCCTCTGGAAATAAGATCTGAACTGATACATGTGTCCAGAAGCCCCTATCATTGTCCATGGCTAAAGCTCCAGAGAGACAATCCTATCTTTCAAGACATTTCCAAGGGCCTTGAGATCACCTCCCAGTAGCCGAGGGCAAAGGCCAGACCTTCTTTGGGTAAAGGTAATTCTTCACTACTTGGAGTGCCATAGGTATTGAAGGCTCTATTTAAGGCAGGTTGTCACTGGCTCTTTTTCAGTGGAGCTGTGAAATATATATTAATAATGTATGAAAAGGGAAAAATTTCTTGCTTATACTAATTTCTAAAGTAGTTTTTACTTTTTTATACATTTTATTTCCTTTGGGTTGAAAATCTTGGAATCTTAGATTGAAAATCTTGCTTGTTTGATAGGTGAAAAATAATGTCTTCCTTTTAGCTTTATATTGCTTTGATTACTGAAGAAGTTTCAAATATTTCTACATTTGTTAACCATTTAAATTACCTGCTCATGCTCTTTGTCTATTTGTGTATTGTGGGTCTTTGTGATTTTCTTAATAATTCATAAGAACGCTTTTTTAACAGCAAATAATAACCGTCAGTTGTTATAATATTGTCATTCCTCACCAGTTTTAAGGAGAAAGGAAAGTCACATCTTTGCAAATTAAGTGATAGGAGGCAGGTAATGGAAAACAACTCCTTTTTTTAAAATTTTTATTTTCCTACCCTTTCCCTCCCGCATAAGCCAAAGAGAGAATCAGTCATTTTTGTGATCAGTCCCTAGTCTATTCTCTGCTAGAAAGAAAACTGGGAAATTGGGCTCTCTTGTAGGGGACTTTGCTGTTGTTGGGTGTCATTTCCATTTTGTGGTAATGTTGTGAATGGCCTGGATTTACCAGGGGGCTTCAGTCCTTGGCTACTAGATGCCTGGGAGTAACTGAGGTATGTGCAGCTGTCACTGAAGTGGCTACAGTTGCTCAAGCTTTAAAGGAGTCACATACTTTCTCTGCAAAGACCAGATAAGTATCTTAGTCTTTGCTGTCCAAGAGGCAAAATCAAGGCTATTATGTAGATGCTTATATAGCAAGAGAGAAAATGCCTGCCTTGTCCCACATTTCTGGTGTGGGCCACGCAGGGTATGGTGGGCATGCTTTGTGCCCAGTTGTCATGAGTTTGAGACTTACTCTGGATCCTTAGGGACCACCTGAGGGGGATGGGCCTGGCAGCCTTGGAGTGGAGGCCAACACTATTTTATTTTCTGCCCAGAGAATAGATACTGAATCATGCTTCGCTTCTTCCTGAAAGCCTAAAATTTCACACTGCCAAGATGACCAGGAAGAATTTCTAGTCCCTGCTACATGCCAAGAGTCAACTTTTCATTTATGGACCCAAAAATCTTGTTCTCCCGGGATCTGGGTCCATGCCATTTCTTGGATGGTGACTTTCCTTTAGTCGAAAACTTTACCTTGTCACATTTCTAAGTGTTTTGCCATCCCATTTTTCTAACCTAATAAGGAAAGGGTTTTTTGGTATTTTTTTTTTTTTTTTTTTGAGACAGAGTCTCACTTTCTTGCCCAGGCTAGAGTGAGTGCCCTGGCGTCAGCCTAGCTCACAGCAACCTCAAACTCCTGGGCTCAAGCAATCCTGCTGCCTCAGCCTCCCGAGTAGCTGGGACTACAGGCATGCGCCACCATACCCTGATAATTTTTTCTATATATATTAGGTGGCCAATTAATTTCTTTCTGTTTATAGTAGAGACAGGGTCTCGCTCTTGCTCAGGCTGGTTTTGAACTCCTAAGCTCGAGCAATCCGCCCGCCTCGGCCTCCTAGAGTGCTAGGATTACAGGCGTGAGCCACTATGCCCGGCCTGGTATTGGTTTTAGTAAAGTAAATATTTGAAAATGATCACATAGAGGGGAGAATTATGAGGGGAGAAAAATTGTTGGGATTTCTAAAGGAACAGTAAAATGCCAAGTCATAGAATCAGCTTTCTACATGTGATTAAATGTAAGGGATCTTAGTATTTTAGTAAAAGATGAACTTCTTTGAGTCATAGTTTTGTCATTTCAATAATGTTGGTAATACTAACCTTTGTCACAGTAGGATTTGTGAGAATAGTGTGTACTTGGTATAGTCCATACTTGTTCCAATCAATAGTAGGTATTGCTATTCTGATAGTATTATTATCTCTGAAGAATAAAACACAGTAAAGTGGAAGTATGTATTTTAAAATGTAATTTTTGTTTTTACTTAAAAAAATAAGTGCATTTTTTGTAGTTTTTTTCCTCCTGAAGATAGGTGTCATAGAGCTTGTACATAAATATAAAACTTAAAGGTTGCCCCCTAGGATGTTAAGCTCCATAAGATCAGGCAATTATTTTCTGTTGTATTCTCCATGCTAAGAAAATGCCTGAGAATAGATTATTATTAGGTGATATCTTTATTGAATAAACGTAGCAAACTGACCAGTGTTCAAGCCCCTGTATCTTTTATTTACTAAGTTTCTACCTTTAGCCAAGTTGAGTAACTTCTGAATCTTTTCCCTCATTTGCAAATGGAAACAATAATAACATGAATGTCTTACATGTTATGGTAGATGAGGTGTGATGCATATAAAATTACTTAGTATAATGACTGGTGTATAATGAATCACTCTAATAAGTGTTAGCAATGATTATTTTGTGTGCCATGTACTTAGGACATGTGGAAAAAATAAAGAGCATTTGTGGCCATGAAAGCCATGAACCTGACATTCGCTCACAGACTACCAGCACAGTAGACCCATGGGGAAATGATGCCTGGTTGTACTAGTTAGATTTTTCTCTGTATTCTTACGTAGATGTTTGGTGGTAGCTGGCAGTTAATGAAGCTGTAAAGAGTGAAGATTTGGATCCAGAAGGGGCTTCTGATTAACGCTGCCAGTCTTATAGCTGTATAAACAATGGATGAAAACCTGGGAAAATGATATTGTCTTTAACATCACTAGAAGCTGTTTGAAATGTGCTAAATGGCAAATAGTAATATCATGTGTACCAATATAATAATGGAGTCAGATTTTAATGTAGGTTCTAGAGCCACTGCAATCAAAACGAGCTGAAAAATCATTTAAATTGTTCATGAAGTGTGTAGATAAACTATTTTTCTAAGAAGTTTAGATCTGTCACCTTTTTTTGATTAACATTCTTAATGATTGTAGTTTCTTAGGTTGAAGTGTTTCTTAGTGTGAATGTCATTTGAAGAGACTGGTGTTTGTTTAAAGGCACGAAGTGACAGGGAACAAGGTCATCTTTACTCTTTAATGATTTCTAAAGCCTCTGATAGATTGAGAGCAATATTGGCCATAGATCATGAAAAGAAAAAAGATTTTTAACTGTCCCCAGATTGAAGAGATTAGATGTTAAAGTTCTAAATACAACATGTGACCCTGAAATGGATCCTGGATCTGGAAGGGGGGAGCTATTGAAGGATATCATTAGGACAGTAATTTGAATATGGACTGTGGATTAGATAATAATAGTGCATCAGTGTTAAATTTCATGATCTGATAAATGTTCCTTGGTTATTTAGGAGAAAATCCTTTCTGTTAGAGAGTACACATTCTGAAGAATTACGAATAAAGGGATATTCTGCAAATTAATCTCAAGTATTTTGGGAAAAATGTCTCTGTGTCTGTGCATATATATATGTATAAAGAGAGAGAGCATGTGCTTGCACAAGACTGCACTGGCACAAAGGTTATAGCAAATGGAGCACACACAGTGTTCACTGTTGGTGAATCTAGGTAAATGGGACAAGGGTAGTTCTTAGTAATATTCTTGTAACTTTTCTCTAAGTGTGAAATTATATCAAAACAAAAAGATAAATGATATTCACAAGGAAAAAGAGACAAGCAAAAATTTAATACAGTGATTATTAAGATTTTATGTTTAATTTCACAAAAATGATGTGTTGTCTTGTACTGCTATATCCCTGCCATGTCAGTACCTGCCTTTTCTTATCGCAAAGAACCCATTTAAATGTAACCCACATAGAGGCCTCCTTTAATCACCTAAATCTGAAATAGGTCCTTCTTCCTACTTATTCTTTTTGTATGTGTTCATTTACCACAACTTATGTTTACTTTGCTCTTGTTTTATGTCTGTCTCTCCTTCAAGACTGTAAATTCCATGAGTGCAAAGATGATGTCTAGTTTTTTAACAGAATACTCAGTCCTGGCACAGAAAATGAATAAGTATTTGTTGGATTTGGATGAATGAATACATTAATGAATATTCCTTCCATGCTAGTTATCATACTTTAGCTACCCAATCCTTCAGAAAACAAAATTATTCCTTTTAACATTCAGCATATCTTTGTTTAATACAGTCATTTGATTCCCTGCTTATCTCTAGCTTCCTCTCATTAACATCTCTCAGATCTGCATGCCTTTTCTAGGTCTGCACCTTCTGGCCTATCCTTAACACATGTAGATGTGTTAAGAGCTCTTTATATTTCCCTGTCACTGTCTGTATATTAGAAAGTATCACATTTATGACAATTATGCTTACTTTGCCTGGCTACAGGTATTGTGCTTTTTTTCATCGTTTTTTAAATTTCCAGTGCCTTAAATGTATGTGTATAAAATTTGTTTGTTGAGTACATTTACTGAGTGTTTATTTTAGGCATTGTATTGCATGTTTTATAAGTGAGTGTATATATACATATATATACACACATGTTGTCTTCCTTAATCTTTGAGCTAATGCTATAAGATGGAACTAGCCTTTTTTCTAGTAACTGAGGTTCATAGTAGTCCAGGACCTATACTATGTTTATCTTGTTCTCTGCTACATTCTGTGTCTAGCATAATATCTGGTACAAATTAGGCAATCTGTGAATAAATGACATTCAAGCTCACTAATAAAGTTGACATGTATATGTAAAATATTATCGGAAAACATTTGAACATGTAATACCTGCAAGTATTGTCCTTGTTGACTTTGTACATAGCCTGAGGAGTATAACTTGGTAAAAGAAGCAATTTTGTAGCATACTTTAACAGCCTTAAAATGTTTGAACGTTTTGGCCCGACAATTTTACTTCTAGGAATCTATCTTAAAAGGTATGTCTGTGGGATTAAAAGAACAAACCTAGGAGGTAGTAAGTAAATAAATTATGGTGAATTCACAAGTTGGAATGCTTTTTAACCATTGGTATTGGTGATTATGAAGCATTTGTAATATGGAAAAACTTTTATTACATGAAGGAAAAGTAATTATATGAATCAGGATAGCCTTAGTAATCCTATGGTATGAAATTCTCAATTTTAGCAATTTAACACATTTTCCTCTCCCCTGCATGTAATGACCAACAGGAGTTGGAAGAGCACCTTGCTCGTTGTTATTCAGGATCCTAGCTGTGTTAATTGGAGGTTCTGTATCAGCTACTTACCACTTTAATCTGTTGGATTCCTAGTCATGTTCCCATATTAATTCAAAGATTTGGTGCTAATCTGTAGTATATTAATAACAGGAAATATATTTTAGTCTCTACTTGTTAGGTAGAACTTTAGTATCTATTTAATTGGGCTGAACTAAGGGAGCTACAGTTTTTAGAGAATCTGCATCACTCCTAAATTGTAATGGTGGGAAGGGTGCATTGGTGATGGATGAACTGGAGTCTTATTGTTGTGATGAAAATAATGATGTTGTAAAATCCAGGGGTTTTTCTTAGAGAACAAGTTGAGGAAATCCTGGGGGAGATGTTAAACATGTGGCTTTCTAAGGGTCTTTGTAAAGATGTAGAATAAAACTTGCCAGTGTAGAATTATTCATTTATTTTATTTAGAAATTATTTTAGAGCTAGTTTCCAGGAATGCATAGCCCTTATTTTTGAAGAGGCTTCTTATTTAGTAGAGGTGAAAAATATAAAAAGAAACAACAATGTATGCAAGCATGGAAGCACATATAGAGTGTATAGCACAGCGAATGAAGTGATTGATTCTGTGAAAGAAAATGTGTGTGAGGGTTGTGCAAGTAGAAGGGGTGATCATAGCAAGTAGGGGAAGGAGAATTCTAAGCTGAGAGGTCTGCCCCATGAAAGCTCAGAGAAACTTTAACAGTTTATTTTGTTCACAGAGTTTAAGCAATATGGTATTTGGGAGTAAAAAAAGTTGATGGAGGGATTGGTGGAAGGATCAGGGTGAGATGTTGTGCCAGAGAGGAAGAGGCCATAGTCTGTTTACTCACTTGGGGGTTACTGTAATGATAAAAAAAATGACGAAAATGGCAGAGTTAATCTGCCATTCAATCACTGACCTATGACGTCACTTCACTCCTTTAATTCTTAGTTTCCTTTTCTACAAAATGAGGATAACAGTAGTGTCTACTCCAAAGGATTCTTGTGAGGATCATATGAAAACATTTCATTTAATAAAGCATTCAGAGTAGTTTCCTAAGATAAAGTAAGTACAGAATGGTAGCTGCTGCTGTAAAAATCATAATCATTGTGAGTTTTAAGGAGAAGATAAACTAGATCAGCCTAGAATTTAGAATGATCTCTTTGAAGGGAGTATGGAGGATGGTGGACGTGGGATTGAGGAGAAATGGTACAGATTGAGAAGCTTTTGTAAAAATCTTAGAGGAGGCACAGTGAGGGTCTGATGGAAAAGAACAGAAATAGGGATACAGTGTCAATAAATGTACAAGGGTTAGAATTGGCAGGACAGATTCGCTAATGTTTGTATGTCTTTTAGGACAAAAGGTTTAAGATAGTGAGAAATTGGGTTAATGTATAATAAATTTCCTCAACAGAGAGAAATAAGAAACTAAAAGCAAGAAGGTTTAGGGAGCAGAGAAGATAATCCAGTTTTAGAAACTATTGAAGAAATGACTGTAGGAAATCAGTTTAGATTTGTTGAGTTTAAGGGGGTTTGGATGGACAGCTCAGGAGCAATTTGGGCAAGATTCAGGAGTCAGCAGCCAGCAATGGTAGTAGCTGCAGCCGTGGGAGTAGGTGAGCTCTATTGTACGAAGGTGAGTAAGGAGGCCTGAGCTCCTGCCCAAACATTGGAGAGTTGGCTTATTACCTGCCAAGTACCATATGTTTTTTCTTTCACATCCTCCTAATATCCCTGTGATGTGGTTGTGCTATATTAATTATCTTTTGCTGAATAAGAAATTGCCATAAACTTGGCTGTTTAAAGCAACCTAAATGTATTATTTCATAGATTGTAGGCATGGCTTGGCTAGGTCTTCTGCTTCTGGTTCTCTCATGAGACTGCGATCAAGGTGTTGGTCAGCACTGAAGTCTTGTCTGAGGCTCGGCTGATCACTTTCTGGGTTCATTGGTTGTGGTCAAGATTCAGTTCTTTGAGGGTTGTCAGACTAAGGCCCTCTGTGGGCCAGAGACTACTTTCATTTTCTTACTAGGTGGGCCCCTCCCTATGGCAGCTAACTTGGTCAAAGCTTGCAAAAGAGAGAGTCAGCTGGAATGATTCAAGTTATAATCTTGAGTAACAATCAGGGACACAGTAACACCCATCACTTTTGGAATATTTTATTGGTTAGAAAGATATCATAGGGCCTGCCTATATGTGGGCGGTGGGGGGATTTCACTAGAGTGTGGATATTAAGAGGTGGAGGTAGACCAGATAATTGGTTTAGAGGCTGTCTGCTACAGGTGCCATTTTTATTCCTGTGCACAAGAAAGGAAACTCAAATGGTTTCCAAGATCATATGGTTGCAAGTAATGGGGAGAAGACCAAACCCAGGCCCTGTGACTCCATTGCTTGGGCACTTTACTATTACATTTTAAGGACTGAGAAAAGGCTGTAGAATCAGCAATTTGGGGTAGTTCGTTGGTGACACTTGTTTGATGTCTTTCAATGGAGTGATGTGGGTTGAAGTCATTGGTTGGGATTTCAGTGAATATGCAGGTAGGAAAAGGGCCTAAGTAAGTAGAGACTACTCTTAATAGATGATGATTTTAAAAGAAAGAAGAGAACAACTACTATATGTTATTGTTACATATTGAATTGTTTTTCTCTCTAATAATCTAGAAAAATTTCTTTTTCAGTTCTCTGAGTTTAACCAGTAATGCCATTCAGTTGCCAATTTCAAGCAAAGGAAACATAAGCCAGTTTTAATCTGCTTCTTAAGGAAAGTGGTAGTTCTATTCACAGTGCCTGACGGTAAGTCACAGTTGCTACCTTTGTAAGTTTTTGATCTAATGCATTTAAAATAATGATTTTGGAAACTTTAATTTTAAAACCTTACTTGCTTTTTCTTTCTTCTCTGTTAATTCAGAGAAGATATTTTTAAGGCTTATGGAGAAAACAGCATAAAGAAAGATACCTACTACTTTCTGGGAGTTTATTTACAATTATCTTTCACCACTTTAATTAATCTTAGATTTTTACCTCCATTTGTTAAAAATAAAACTCTAGATCATGAAATCTGTTCCTCAGTTTATTGATATAGAGCTTTATTTTATAGATTAGTTTTAGCTTGGACTCATTACTGGCAGAGTTGTTTAAAATATTCTGATTTCCTGACCAGAATACTTTCTACTGTTGCTCAAGGGTGCTATAACTGTTAGGGCCACAGTGTCTTATGGAGTGCCTTTAGCCCACTGTGGAGGTGGAACACTGATCAACAGGCAGCTGGTAAAAGGATTTGGGACTCATTTCCCCTAATTTGCAAGTAGTAGTCCCTCTTACTTGCTTCTAGTAAGTTTAACCTTAATACTAGTCTAGTTTTTATTGTTTTGAGGAAGAAGTTGGGCAAGAACTCTTGGTGATAAGAAGATGTTTGACCAGATGCTTTAATCTTAATGTAAAAAAGTGTGATACATAAGCATACCAACTTTTATTCTAACTACTGGCCTCTTTTTTCTGAAAACAAACTATTTTGCCATGGTAGAACTATTAACGCTTTTCACTACTCTCTCTTTTTTTAACCATCCAGTTAACCATCTTAGATATCAAAACCTATTTTGATTTTTTATTATTTATGTAGTAAAATTGTGCTGCATCTGCATGAAGATATTTGCACTTGTAGTTGTGTCTGTAAAATTTATTTCTTGTTTCTTCCAGTAACTGTATCAAGAGGGTGAGGTGTGAGCTCACAGAATCCAGAGAAGTCATCATGAAGTTGTATGTATTTCTGGTTAACACTGGAACTACTCTAGCATTTGACACCGAACTTACAGTGCAAACGTGAGTTGTATTTCATTTATCTTCTTTAATTTTGCA
>VSMD01045551.1:0-18144 GCA_008750895.1 Mirza zaza
TGGATGCTGGTCCCATAGAGATTATCATTGAATTGTCCTGCCTCAATGAAATTGTTTCCCTAGATATCCTTCTCCATTTCTTCTCAGAACACCACAAAGTGGTAGTTTTGTCCATTCACCTCATTAGCATGGTGAGGCTCGGCAGTATGTGGCACACAGGATCCAGGAACCCAGAGATTAGGTCATTGTTGACTCAGTCCTTCATTGGGCCCAGGATGATCACGGGCCTTGCATAGTGTAATTTCTTGCCTTGTCACCTGCTCATATGACAAAATAGCATCCTCTTGTCCCTTGGAACTGCTTTTGCTGTCAATGGTGTTGGATATCGCTCCCTGTTGTATGCTGCTTTCGTGGACCATGTTTTCTTTGCTCTTATAAAATGGAAACTTTTGAGAAAGGTGGAAACTCTTTTTATGTTTTGTTATGATCAATCTGTTAGACTCAATCATCCCCATCCTGGCATGAAACTTCATGGTTTTAAATCGAGCTTGCTCTTTCTTTTCCACCCTTTTCTAACTGGGGCACACTTGATCTGCTCATTTTCTCCATGTGGTGTCAGCAGCCTTGTCTGCCACCACTCATCACCAGAGGCATTAATGACATGCAGAATATCACCAGAAGAGAAGCTGAGCCCCTGGCTTGGCAGGCAGCTGTCCCAAGTCTGATCATAATCAAACAGGGCACTGACATACAAGGATCTCTTCTCACTGGTTTGGAGGGACTCAGACCCAGAGCTCATGCTGCTATTCATCATTTGTCCTCGTAAGTTATATATCTTTGACTCAAAGTGACTGTACTCTGGTGCTGGGTTGAAGTCCAGGTCTAGTGCTGAGAAAGCACCAGCTTGGGCCCGTCCCTCTGTCCCATGTGGGAAACTACAGACATACAACAGGGTATTTAAATAAGAAGCTAAGACAACAATAAAGGTGAGAAGAGTCAAGTGAATGACAAAGCTAATAAGAGAAGAGAGAATACGCACTTACTGCTATTATTAATGCTACCTAAACTAAGCACAATAAGGATTACACAAATGCTACATTTTCTATCCATCTATATTGCATGTAATCTATAGTTTGGGTAAAAGGAAGATATGCTTAGTAAAGTTTAATATAACTGGCCATCCGTTAAAACTGAGCTCACAAAAGTGACAGCATGTTGTACTTGAACATTAAAAGTACAGTATTACAAAATAAACTTGGAAACTTTTAAAATGTATGCTCGAAATTTCTCCTACTAAATTATGCACATAATTGAAAACTATAAAAGAATAAATAATTGTGTGGATGTGTATTTTGCCTTTCTGAAGCAGGTTATAATTTGTGACCCAGTCAACTTTCTCAGGAGAAATTCATATATATATATATACACACATATATATATATATATACACACACACACACGTATATATATATATATATATATAAAATGTATACATACACACACACACACACACACACATATATATATTCCCTCCAGTTGGTTCTGTTTATTTCAAGTGTTGCCCTAGGAAGGGCACTCCTACACTGCTGGTGGGACTGCAAACTAGTTCAACTTCTGTGGAAAGCAATATGGAGATACCTTAAAGCAATATAAGTAGATCTACCATTTGATCCAGAAATTCCATTACTGAGTATCTACCAAAAAGAACAAATGACGCTCTACAAATGGGACACCTGCACTTGAATGTTTACAACATTCATAATTGCACAATTGTGCATATTATGCACAATTCATAATCGCAAAGTTGTGGAAACAACCCAGGTGCCCATCAATACATGAGTGGATTAATAAAATGTGGTATATGTATACCATGGAGTACTATTCAGCTTTAAGAAACAATGGTGATATAGCACCTCTTGAATTTTCCTTGCTGATTTTCCTGTGTTCTAAATAAATTCTAGTTATCAGCCCTTTATCAGTAGTGTAGCTTGCGAAAATTTTCTTACATTCTGTGGGTTGTCTGTTTGCTCTCTTGACAGTTCCTTTGGCTGTGCAGAAGCTTTTTAATTTGATCAGGTCCCATTTATTTATTTTTGTTGCTGCTGTGAATGCCTTTGGGGTCTTCTTCATAAATTCTTTGCCCAGGCCAATGTCTAGAAGAGTATTTCCAATGTTTTCCTCTAGAATTCTAATAGTTTCAGCTCTAAGGTTCAAGATTTTTACCCAGTGTGAGTTGATTTTTGTGAGAGGTGAAAGGTGTGGGTCCTGTTTCAGTCTTCTAAATGTGGCTATCCAGTTTTCCCAGCACCATTTATTGAATAAGGATTATTTTCCCCAGTGTATGTTTTTGTCTGCTTTGTTGAAGATTAGTTGCCTATATGAGGATGGTTTTATATCTGGGTTCTCGGTTCTGTTCCACTCATCAATGTCCCTGTTCTTGTGCCAGTAACAAGCTGTTTTAATTACTATAGCCTTGTAGTATAGTTTAAAATCTGGTAAATGATACTTCCTATTTTTTTTTTTTATTTCAGCATATTATGGGGGTACAGATTTTAAGGTTTCAATAAATGCCCTTCCCCCCCCCCGGCCCCCACAAGTCTGGGTCTTGAGCATGACCATCCCCCAGATGGTGCACATCTCACTCATTATGTATGTATATACCCGCCCCCTCCCCCCTCCCACCTGCCTAATACCCTATTACTATAGTACCTATGTGTCCACTTAGGTGCTGCTCAGTTAATACCTGTTTGCTAGTGAGTATATGTGGTGCTTGTTTTTCCATTCTTGGGATACTTCACTTGGTAGAATGGGTTCCAGCTCTAACCAGGAAAATATAAGATGCGCTATATCACCGTTGTTTCTTAGAGCTGAATAGTACTCTATGGTATACATATACCACATTTTATTAATCCATTCCTGGATTGATGGGCACTTGGGCTGTTTCCACAGCCTTGCAATTATGAATTGTGCTGCTATAAACATTCGAGTGCAGGTGTCTTTTTTGTAGAGTGTCATTGGATCTTTTGGGTAGATGCCCAGCAATGGGATTGCTGAGTCAAGTGGTAGATTCACTTGTATCGCTTTAAGGTATCTCCATATTGCTTTCCACAGAGGTTGAATTAGTTTGCAGTCCCACCAGCAGTGTAGGAGTGTTCCCCTCTCTCTGCATCCACGCCAGCTCCTATTTTGTTTTAAATGAATGTTGTCGTGAGGTCCTTAAGCCATTGGCTTCCTATTGCTCAATCTTAGGACACAACCACAGCAAGTGACACTTGTTCTTAGTTTGTCTGTTTTGCAATATTTTCAAAAGTGGTTCTGTCACAATCAACCATGTAAACCCTATCATATCTCTTTACCAACAAGTAACAAGTCTGGGTTAAGGTGGCTAATAAGAAGTTTGTTATCCATCTCCCACCTCTACCACTGGCTCCTTGGAGTTCTCCTGACAGATATTCCAAGATGTGGCAGCATGAGAACACAATCTAAGGCTTGCTACTTTACTGCTGCTAAAACAACAAAAAGTTCTACTGTTTTCCTTTTTAGTTGCACTTCTACCGCAATCATGTCTGAAGTACCATTTCCAAAGAGATGCTAAGGCCTAAGTAATTTCAAAAACAGATTCTAATGTGAAAAGAGAAGAAAGTAGGTCTTTAAAGGATTCTCAAAAAGAGTTATGTCTTCAGGTGGTCACAGTAAGGAAAACACAGTCATGTCTTGTTTCTGGGTTAAAAAGGCTCTTCTTGACTATGAAATATCAGTTCTGAATAACTTAGTCTATTCAGCCTTTTCTTATCTATAGCTTCTTCCCTGTCCATACTTCTTCCTAGAGTCAGAAGTAACTTTAGTCTGTCTCCCATTTCTTCAGAGATAGATTTATGTGTAGAACCAGGGGAGGCTGTGAATTATAGAACATTGGGAGTACCATCCTACCCTAAATGCAATTGTTCCTGATGCCTGAAACTCTACCATCACTGACTCACTACTTTAATCTTCACAGAAAGGGTAGACAGTATGCGTATTTGAAGTGGAGGTAGGGACTCTCTGCAGAGAAGCAGGCAAGGAAGAAAACAAAGTTTCTCTGTCTTAGGATTTTGCCTACATAACAATGCAGCCTATGCCTCTCCTTTGCCAAGAGATCAGTCACTTAATAGTTTTAGGTGGGCAAAGTGAGTATGGAAGATACAATTTTTGTACTTTAAATTTACAAAGAAACAGATAAGAAACTTCAAAGATATCAGACCCTTCCCATACTTTCTTTTTGTTTTTCTTAATAAGCAATGTATCCATCACTTAAAATAAAACTGCCCGATAAACTTTTCAAAGACCAAAACGATCTCATTACAATGCACTGCTCTTAAAAGAAGCAACAAGCTTTAACTAAGTCAGTAGCAAGTCCCTCTTATCACTCAGAATGACTGAAATTCCTTCTGACTCTGGAAAACAGTATTGACAGAGAAAAGTTCTAGGTAATAAAGAGATAGATACATGAGATTATTCAGAACTGATATTTCATTTAGTTAAGAAAAGCCTTTTTAATCCAGAAAAATGAGCATGGCTGCAGTTTCACTTCTTATAGGTAAACATAATCTCCACATAGTCTTATCAAATGTATATGCCAAGAGAGTTGTTAACAGATTAATAAATGATAGACATAAATTTGGCCAAAGGCTTAAATCCACAGAATTGAAACATGTACAATAATCCAACTGCAACACTGGTTCCTTGTGGCCAGTTCCAATCCCTCCCCTCCCCTACCACTAAATTTATAAGTTCCTGCATAATGAGGCTCTGCTCCATCTACCTTTTAAAAATAAGCAGCCCCCCTCTCTCCACTAGATCAAATCAGGTTGCCTTTATTCTTCCTTAAACATGTCATGCCCAAAATCTCAGTGCTTTTTCTCACTTTGTTCCCTTTATCTGCAAGTATCCCCTCTCTATACTGATATCATTTAAATCTATTCATCCAGATCCAATCTCTTTGTGAAGCCATCTGTGGCTACTCCATCCCTTCCTTATGACCTCTTGCAGTCTGTATCACCCAGTTTAGAGTTTAATCAAAGAGTACCAATGTTTGTTAATCATTTCACATGTCAGAGTTGCATCTCTTCAGTTAGTTGATAAGCCACTTGGAGGTAGGGGCCATGCCTTTGTTTCCGTTTTCCCATACAGTGCTCCCCACAGGGCTGGAGACAAAGTAGATACTCAATACAGATTGATTTCAAAATTTTATTTTAAATTCACTAAAATGTTTACTTTTAGTTTTTTTTATTTTAATAAACTTTAATTTTGGAATAATTTTAGATTTACAGAAAAGTTGCAAATATAATACAGAGAATTTTCATTTATCTTTTACTCAGTTTCCCCTATGGTTAACATCTTATCCCACAGTGTACATTCATTGCAACTAAGAAATCAACATTGGTACAATACTACTAACTAAACTCCAGCCTATTTGGATTTCACCAGCTTTTCTATTAATACTAATGTCCTTTTTCCTGTTCCTTTCCAGGATGTAATATTATATTTAGTTATCATGTCTCCTTAATCTCCTCTGGTCTGTGACAGTGTCTCAAAGTTTTCTTGTTTTCCCATGACCTTAACAGTTTTGAGGCATACTGTTTTATAAAATGCCTCTCAAGTCAAGTTTGTCTGATGTTTTTCTGATGGTTAGACTAGAGATATGGATTGGATATTTAGGATGACTATTACAAAGAGAAGTATCTTTCTCATCATGTCATCTTAGGGGGCACATGATAGCAACATCACTTTTTTTTTTTTTTTTGGAGGCAGGGTCTCACTCTGTTGCCCAGGCTGGAGTGCAGTGGCATCATCACAGCTTACTCCAACCTCAAACTCCTGGGTTCAACTGTTCAACGGATTCTCCTTGCCTCAGCCTCCTGAGTAGCTGGGACTACAGGTGTACACCACCATGCCTGGTTAATTATTTATTTATTTATTTATTTTTGTGACGACGGGGTCTTGCTATTGCCCAGGCTGGTCTTGAACTCCCGAGCATCAAGCAATCCTCTCGCCTCAGCTTCCCAAAGTGCTAGGATTGCAGGTAAGATCCACTGTGCCTGGCCCAACATGATTTATTGATGATGATATTAACCTTGATTACTTAGATAAGGTACTGTCTGTCAGGGTTCTTCACTGTTTTTTCCCGTTCCACACTGTACATTTGGAAGTCAATAAATCCCACTATTCAAGCAGTCAAGGTGCTTTTTAAAAAATTCCTACGGCATACTGGGAATCTGGCAATAGTTTCTAGAGTTGCTAGAAAGTTTGAGAAAAGTCAGATAGCTATAATCAGCAACCTATAAGAGCTTATTCAAAAGTAATACACATCAGTCTTAGAGGCTGTCTGGGCTGCATTTTTCATAGTTCAACTGTTATTTGAAAACATTACTTCAAAAGAAATTCCCTGGATTAAACGTCTCGTGTCAAATTAGATTGATGGGTTATCCAAAATATATTAGAGAAAATTCCATTTATTAGTGAGATTTAGTCATGTTTTAGCCACTTTTTTCAGTGTTAGATTATTTCTGCCACCTCTGAAGTACTAATGCATGTGGAATGTACAGTATGTCTACATACATTCCTTTTACTAGGGATTGAATACAAGGAAATATTGTTAATGATTACTGTTTGCACACAGATCCTTGTCCATCCCTAATGAGCAAAAGAAGTCCTTATTCTCCAAAATACCATTTGGACATCCTAGAACAAAGCTGGTCAGAAGATAGAGTCCTCAAAAGTCTCAAGATCCCAACAGAATACCTCAATGCTAGCATATCCCATGGTAGGGAAGACAGCAACTGCTCTAATCAAAGCACAGAGGATTGAAGCTCAATTTTTTTTTACAAGATTTAGAGCTCTGGCTTCACAGGTGTGGACCTATATAGCATAGAGAGACACTTTGGGGTATCAGAAGGTGCTCAGTAATAATTTCCAAATTCATGAGAATTTCAAGTTGTGGCTGTGGTCTGGAAAGACTGGGAGATACACTGTCTTCTTATCATTCATGTGGATAACAGCTACCTTTTGTAGAAGGCCAATTAAGTTACAGCAGCTATAATGGGTGGGTACTTTACTCATATTATTTCATTTAATATTCATAATAGTCCTGGTAAGGTAGATATTACCTCTGTTTTACAGATTAGAATGCTGAGCCTTAAAAAGGTTAAGTAAACTTACCCAAAGTCACAAAGTGAGTGAGTGGCAGGGCGGGAATTCCAACTTAGATGTCCCTAACTCCAAATTGTAAGTTTGTTCCACCATATTTCCCTGTCTAGCCTCATAATATTTTGTATGGATTTTTTTCTTAAGAGATTTTTATATAAGGCCTACAACCTTTTACAAACAATATCACTTTTGAAGTGTTATTGCTATATAATTTAATTCTAACTTCTACTTATGAGACTATGATTTTGCTCCCTTTATAATCCAAATTAGTATATACACAATTTAATCAATCTCTACATCATTATCAACAAAAATGAATGGAATACGCAATTCCAATGTTAGCATCCTCTGCTATTAGGAAAGGATCAGTGTCTGACCCCCACGTAGTGATGTTAAGGGCTACCATTCAGTCAAGCATGTAGTTACTGAATACAAGACCACTGTTCTTACCCTGATAGGAGTAAAAATAAAATAAGGATATTAGTTATGTTCTCAAGGAATTTATAAATTGTAATTATAGGATTATAAATTCCATACTAGCAGATAATTTAAATGATGGAATCTAACCATCCTTTAATCAAAGTCTGGCCTCTTTCTGCTACAGGGAAGTGGGATTAGAGCTGGGCTAATAAGAAGAAACAGTGGGACACAGATCCCACTTCAGAGTGTGCTAGCAATAGGCTGCAGAATTCTATATGTATCAAGTCCATCTCTGGATTATACCACATATAATCTCACTGTAAAATATAATAATTATTATTTATTAAGTGCTTCCTATGGGTCAGGTACTGTGCTAAACTCTTTACATGGTTATTTTATTTTAATTCTTACAGTAATCTTATGAGGCAGCTGCTATTTTTTTCATTACATATACACAAAGAAACTAATGCTCAGATGGATTAAGGAATTTGCTCCAATTCACACTTGCCCAAGTTCTGTCAGAGTAAAAAGCACTATTTAAACACTAAGCATACCGAATAACAAAATAATGTACTGCCATATATTTTGTCTCATGCTAATTATCAACTTAATGAAGGCTACTTGAGCACGGATATGGCTCATAATACTTTGGTATCATTCTTAATTCCAAATCTTGGCCTAAGGTAAGAACAAGAAGACCTGTTGATTATTTTAAGGGTTTTATACACAGAGTAAGTTTTCTTAGATGATCCTTCTGTCCTTTCCCACTCTGCGGTTCTGTGATAATGAAACATGCCAGAAGCATGTGAAGAAGCAATGATTCATATAAATTACAATGACTTTACCAAATAAAAAGGTGTATCTCCATTTGAAACTGTTTTCATGTATTAGGACAAATAAAGTGTGAAATTAAGAACATTCCAAAGTGCTTCCACAGTCGCTATAGAAAATGAGTGCTAAGAGGGAAATAGGTGCTTTAGGCTATTTCGGCAGCTTTGGGAGTACCCTTAAAGCAAAAGTCTTCCATAAAACAAAGCACACTAACTGTTATAAGCAAGTACCAAAGCTAAATATTTGTAACAACTGCTAGTCTAATATATGTGGACCTTCTGATCCAAAAATTTCAGACTAAGGTTGCACTAGGAATTTAAAAATAAATAAACCAATTCATTCCAGCCCCTACCTCCCTGCCCTAATCACTATTATCAACCCAGTACAGTGAGTTCCTGAATAAATTTTATTCCTCTTTAGAACTCTGTCATTATAGAATTAAGGGAATTCGATTGGTTATAAGGATCATCAAGACCCATAAATGATAGTGATTTTATAGTCAGTAAAAATGTTCTTCAACTCACCACCTTCTCTAAAGAACAAATTCTGGCAGTAAGGAAACTTAATTAGGCAATCTATGTCCTAAAGCCACACTTCCTGTAACTGCTACAGGGCTTCTAATTCTGGTCAGACAGATTCTACAGTCAGCCTCCCCATATAAGGATAAGCAAAAACACGCAAATCTTCAAACAGGCTGATGTGAGGTCACAGGGTAGGCACATGAGAACCAAATATGGTTAGCTAAATTCTCCAGCTCACAACAAATACTTTTGTAACAAAAAAGACTATAACCACCAAATCCAAACTATCAGTTCCTGAATCACGAGAAAAGTAATAAGCAATTAATCTATTTGTATTAGTGTTAACTGGATGACAGATAAAAGCCAGTCTATGTTACCTCTTCTTTTTTCTTCTTTTCCTTTTCTACTGCATGAGAGGCTACTGTGAGATGTGCTGCTAAATTGTGTACATACAACAGCAGAGTACTGCATCTGAATATATAAATTAGTCAAATCTACCCCTGTATAGAAGGAAATACAGATTTCCCAAGTGCTCCATAAGAATAGCCTCTGTCTCTTTGTAGGGAAGGCACAGTCCCGCATTGTGACCAGGAAAAAATATTAATAGACATGACATTGTTTGGTATGAAGGATAAGTCCTAAATGGATCTATGTCCTCTACCTGAACTCCAGGGCAGAAAAAGACCCTGAGATGGGAACCATGACCATGAAGAGAAGATAATTCCCCCTACTTCTTCTACCAAAACCCCTGGATTAAGGGCAAGTAAAGGTTGTGTCTTGATTTCCAGTGGTTACAGAGTTGCTATTAGCATTATCATATGCCTTGGCAATTTTGAAGGCTGTCAATTCAGTCAAAGTCAAATAAAATCTGAAGCATATTTATAACATGCACCAAGAGCCATGGAAACGTTTTGTGTTCCTTGATCCAGTAATTTCACTTCTGGATTCCTAGTTTAAGTAAATAATTCAAAAGAGGGCAGAATTATATGCCTGAAGAGATTATGCAACATTTTGCTGTGTCTTGTTCTTGTTGTTGATCTGTTTGTTTGTTTTCAGTAGTGAAGGATATGCCTGCATATCCAACCATTAGGACATGGTTAAGTAAATGTTCGGTGGTGTGGCCAATTGGCAGAATGCTATGAGAACACATACACTGACCATTGTACATTATGAAGCAACAAGGAAAAATGTTTACCATATCGAAAGTGAAAAAGGAAGTCTAGAAAATAACACATTTGCTCAGCTGTGAAAAGGAGAAGTGTGTATAGTTTTAAAGATTAACAGGAATTCAAACACAATTATTATGACTGCTTTAGATAGCAGGAATGAGTACTTAGCACCTTGATCAAGAGACCAAATGAGTTATATTAGAATTGTGAGATTATGGGGATTTTACTCCCACACTTTTCCAGTGGTGTTATATTGTTTTATATAATTTTAAAAAATCAATTCATATATATTGAGCTTTTACTAGAGGCAGCATGGTATAGTGAAAAGACCATAGACTGTGGAACCTGCGGCAGATGTATTCTAATGTGGTCCCTCCATGTTCCCCATCTCCTGGTGCTCACTCCCTTGTATAATCTCCTCCCCTTGAATGTCAATAGGACCTGTTATTTGCTTCCAACCAATAGAATATGGCAAATGTGATGAGATATCACTCTAATGATGATATGTTACATGAGGCATTTTCTAGAAGACTTGATATGTTTACACAAGGCTTTTTCTAGAAAATTTACACTAGAGTTGTTCTCTCCTTTGTTGACTGTGAAGAATCAAGTTACCATGAGTTCTACATCCTCAAGGAAATGAATAAATGGATTCTTCCATAGTGGACCCTTCAGATGAGAAGTCAGTCCTAACTTTGTAGTCTTACAGAGAACTAAGTTAAGCTATGCCAGGACTCCTGACCTGTAGACACTGTTATATAATAAGTGTGTGTTTTTTAAACAACTACATTGGTAATACTTCGTTATATACCATATAAAATACATAACCTGACTGACTTGAATTTAAATCTCAGATCCTCCACTTATCTGTGTGAATGAGCAACTTGATTAACCTCTCTGAATCTCAAATTCCTCATCTGTTAGTTGAAAGTAATAATACCTACCTCTCAGAATCGTTGTACAGAAAATTATGAATAAGAGAAGCAATATGCCTATTGCACTGCCTACCATAAAATAAGACAAATTGTTAATTATAAGCTCTCTCATGGCTCATCATGTTATCCAGTGCCTACTATCACATCTGGCACATAGCAAGTGTTCTATAAATATGCAATGAATGAATAAATAAATGAAAATAAGTTCTCAAAGACTGGTAGATACTATTTTAAATATATATGAGGAACTGTATATATACAGAATTGAGAGATAATCCCTGCCCTCAAGCTATTAAAAATAATGAATAACACCATAGTGCATTAACCGTAATACAGTAAAGACTTTCTGGGGCAGTATGATAGTGAAGGTATATAGATGCAGAACCAGATTTTGGAATCAAACATAAGAAAATTGTATCTGTAAATTCAATATAATCTTTCCTAAGCTATTAATATCAGTAGAAACTACATACGAGGATGATAAGGTATTTACATAAAGCAATGTAGTTGCTAGATAGTCACTATAAAGCAAGTGGTTTATAATATGCTGGGCTGATGGTTGAGTATTTGTGAAGCCTTGTGAATTTCCTCACTCGTATCATGGGGCTCTGAGAGACAAGATGAGCTGCTTAGTACACCCAGTAATGTTTGAAGGAACCATTAGGAGACTAAGTTTTGAAACTTAGTAAGACATAACAATTTATTGCATTATAGTAAAACTCCAAAAGTATTGTACTCAGAAAAAAAAGTTGACCAAAGTAAATATACCCTGATAACGGTCCATTAAAAGGTGCTTCTAATGTGAGACAGTCTAAAAGAAAGTTGACTAACACTTAAAGATTGCCAAGCAATATATTTCTTGAGTCCTAATGCCAATTTCCATTGAAAAGCATTCAGACAAATTGTAAAATTGTTCTTTTTCTTAGATTGCCTACATTATTTGGCATCTATTAAACTGTTTCAAATGCAAGAGAATTACCACTCCCAGTTGATAGATAAATTGGAAGGAGTAGAAAAGTTCCAGAGTTAAATGAATTTAAACCTCAATCACTGTACTCAAAACCTCCTCAAGAACTCTAGCTATTGTTCACTGTAAAAATCCACCAACATTTGTTTCTGAGAAAAGGGGAAGACCATAAACATTGTGAAACAAGAAGAGTCACTGACTTACGCTCTGAAAGTCCCCCAAACCATTCCATGAAGAATACCAATAATACCCATACAAAGACACATGCAAATTCTCAGAAATGTAATTCCTAATAATTTTAGATTGAAAAAAAATTCTTTCTCCACTTCCCTTTATTTTTTCAATGGGAAAGGAAGCTATTTTTACATAAGTCCTGCTGTATTTTCATCCCTGTAAAATGTTTTTTGGCTAGGACTAAATTCTCTCTCAACATAATAAAAATATATTAAGGCAATGGCTTTTTCAAAGTCAAAAGTGGTATTATGGTGGCAACGAAAAGAAGGGTAGCAAAACATAGAGAGTGATTCAGGGATGTTTGACCTATTGCTAACGGCATCACTCAAGTTGGGAGAGAATCTCAACCTAACACCTGCTGTGAAGCAAACCATCAAATGCAGGAAAGAATCATACTGCTTTGGCATATTGATCAA
Source organism: Mirza zaza (assembly GCA_008750895.1). Taxonomy (NCBI): domain Eukaryota; kingdom Metazoa; phylum Chordata; class Mammalia; order Primates; family Cheirogaleidae; genus Mirza; species Mirza zaza. The sequence continues at coordinate 12,619 of VSMD01045551.1, forward strand.
ATTAGTAGAAATGGCACAAAATTCCCCAATTCAACTTATTTAAATTCATTTATTTACCCTTAATAATTATCATGCTATTAAATGCTTAATAGTAGGAGATATAAAATATTTGTACACAGTATATAATTGGGTAATTTTTACAGCTAATTCTGTCAAAATTTTAAATCACAGGTTCAGCTTTCTAAACAATGAAAACCTTGTCTAACTAAATAATATGTTTTATTACCTTCATACAATGAGACAAATAAGCATGGCTTTATTTTTCACACACTGAAAAATTAAACACAGCCACCTAATTCAAAACTAACTCTCAGCTATAGTCTATTCCAGGTAAAAATCTAAATGGCCTTATGAAAACATAGGATGAATGTAATTTGTTTTTAAAAGAATTTGTAATAATCTCTACAAAGAAATATATATTCGTGAATATTGATTAACAACCTCAAATTTGTTCAAGATTACAGAGGGTCAGTTGGTAGATAAGTCTTTATCTAATTAGTTTCACACATAAAAACTGTAGGTCCCTGGTCACCCTCTCTAGACTTTTTTGAGAAAATAACTGCTAAATACATCTTTCCACTAATAATTTCATATCATAATCTTCATACTCAAAGAGCTGTCCATGACTGCAGAAAACTAACACACACACACACACACACACACACACACATACACACAAATAAATACTATCTTTTCCAACTACCTTAGCCATAGTACTGTTTTTTTTTTCTCTATAGTTGGTGAGGTGATAAGATTTCACTACAAAATAAATTAAGCACTTTCCTTTCAAGGGAGCATGTCAACTTAGAGAATTCTGTATCCTGGCCAAAATATATTCATTTGCTATAGTAAAAAGAACTAGTCTGAGGCCTTAGCTGAGCAGTGTGCCCCAGATGAACATTCCAGAGAGCATTAGGAATGTACTCCCAGACTCAAGCCAATAAGCATGTTCCAAACTTTCCAGCTGAGAAACTGCACAAATATTACCTAATTAGTTAAATAAGATCAGAATCAAATGGTACAAGAAGTTAACCAACTAGCAAACAAATGTTGTTAAAACAAAAGGGGCTTGGGTTATGTAATTCTGTGGCCTCACCACCGAATTTCTGTGCAATCTAATTGCTACCATAGTCATTTGGACTATGAGTGTCAATAGTAACAGCATGTCCAGCAATAAGAACTACTGGCAAGAATGGTGAATGGTCTGATATTTTACCCTACTCGCAAACTAACAAGTAAGTCTGCCACCGTTTTAAGGATGCTGGTAGGAAACGTGGGCCTCCTGGGCCACAGATACAGCAGTAGCCAGAGTATCAGCATTTTCTCATACCTGTCCCCTGATCGATTTCTACAGGGTGACCCAGAGGACCAGAACAGGGAACCTGAATCTTTTATACTTGTCAGTAAGCAAACTTGCCCTTTGCTGTGGAAGGAAACACTTCATCTTTCAAGGCCAAAAGCAGTCAGTACCTCTGCTCACAAGATGTACACAAATGTAAGAGACAAGCAGAAAATTTTCTGCCGACATATAACCATTTATAATCTCTTCTGGCAATACAGAACTCCCAGCTCTTGTTTTACGGGTTTCTGAAGTAGAAGCTCATATGAACATCAAATGTAGTGTTGAGTGATGAAAGCTTGTAATTTCACCACCTGGTTGAACAGAAAATTGTGGGAGCTAAGCTGTACAGTAATTCAATTAAAAAAAGAAGTTATGGATTCTTCAAGAATCTATCAGGCCAGACTGAACTATTCTACCTTCAGGGATGATAACACATTCATTCAGCAGTCCCTCATAAGGTGGGTTGTTTTTTATTTGTGAAACCAATTCTTGTGACTCATGTTACATCTTCAACTTCTCTCACTCTAAAACCAAATCTCCATGTCTTCCAAAAGACAAAAAATAAATTATTACTGCATTTTAAAGTCTAGATAAGCTGTAAAACATTTATTCTTTCTATAAACATGCTTTTGCCTTGAGCATTGTGATCTTGATTCAGGGAAGGATTTGTGGAAATAAATCTAATATTATTCAAGTTTTTTTAAAAAGCCCTGGAAGTAATAACTATAGAATACTTATTGAAAGTAAAGTATATGAAAAAAAAAGCCTTTAACATCTGATGTTACTAATAAAATGTTATATAAGCAGAATTACTTTCTTGTCCTATTTTGTTTTGATTTTATCAACATTAGTAGTAAGCAAAACTTACAGGGAATAAAATTGCAAAAATTAAAATACTCATTTTACTGTATGATTTTTAAAAGTGCTCAACTGCTTACTGCAAATGTGGCCAAAACTTGTTTAGGATCCAGTGGGAGTCCATATACTAAAAAGTGAGGCTCGATAGAAGGATTCAAAACATGGCGGATTAGGGGTGCCCTCCTGGCTCTCTGCTCCCAGAGCTAAAAATGAAGAAAGCGGATAGCCACAAGCGAGTGATCCGCACTTCCACAGGACCAGCTTCGCAAGCCTGCAGACATCCACCGGGAAACCGAGGGATAAGATCATTTACAGCCTAAAGCAAAGGTGAATAGATTATTCCTCCGTAAAAATCGGGGATTCGGAGGCACACAACAGGGAGGGAGCGAGGTGCGGTTTAAGCCGCTGCCGGCTGGCAGTGGCGCCAGCCCTACCTGGAGCTGAGCAACACCCCCTCCTACACCAAGCTCCACTTCCACGTAGGCCGGGAGGTGCCTGAAGTTGGTGAGAAGTGGCAGCACGGGACAAAGCCATGTGGAGAGGAGACTAGAGCAGGGAACACTGAGTTCTCCAGAGCACACGGCAGCGGCAGTATAAGGAGGGGGAGGGTCCGAGCCCAGCAACCCCTCTCCACGCAGCAGGACCCAGAGCCCACTCGGGCATCTCCCTGCAGAACACTCCCAGGTCAAGGTTAAGGGGAGTTTACACAGAAGGAGGCTTTGACTTTGGATATAGAGGAGGTTTGGGACAGCACTGAGAGGCCAGAGTGTCCTAAGTTAGACTCCTTGATCCATTAGGACCCCCCTCCCTCTGCCCCTCCGGGCACCACTCCGCCTCCGCATTCCAGCACTGACTTGGCATCCCTGCACTGACCTGGGCTTGGGGTTTGGAGGGGAGGAGCAGAGAGAGCGCTGGTACCCGCCCCTGCTCCACCAATTTGATACTGGACAGTCACTTGCTGCACAAGTGGCACTGACTCTGAACTCAGAGAGTGGACCCTGCCTGGACGGGGCAGTACTACAGGGGAGGTTGCCCTTGGTAGATTTAAGGCAGAGAAACATTGTCTTCTACACTCTCCTACTACCCGGAGCCCCACCCTGGACTCCAAAGTCTCTGTCCAAAACTTGGGGGCAGAGCTGAGATAGAAACTGTTCTCATTTCTGCCGCTTATCTCCACCGGTATAATTAAGAAACCAGAAGACAGGGGCTGGTGGGTCCCAGGGCTTGCCTGCCCGCTCCTGGTTGGTCTCTCCCTACACAGGTCTCCCGCACTCTGTGTCCTGAGTGTGGAACCCGTCTGGACAGACTGCCTTTAGTGGTTACTAGGCAGAGATTCTTTACGACCCCCACATCCAGGGATTTGGGGCTAGGTCCTTGGCTCCAAAGTTTGTATCCCCACCTTGAGGGTGGAGCCAAGATAGAGACTGTTCCTGTTCCTGCCGCTTATCTACACCTGTGGAATTAAAGACACAGAAGACGGGGCTTGTGGCAGAGTCTTTGGATCCAAAGTCTCTGTCCCTGCCTTGGGGGCGGAGCTGAGGTCTACCACACTCGGTGCCTAGGCCCTGGAGTTTGATTGGGCAGGGCCGAGCCTCATAGGAGGCTGCCCTTGGTGGATATAAGGCAGAGAGATTTTACCACCTACACACTCTGGTGACTTGGAGCTGGGCCTTTGTCTCCAAAGTTTCTAGCCCCGCCTTGGGGATAGAGCTGAGATAGGAACTGCTCGAGTTCCAGCCATCTATCTCCACCTGTGTAATTAAGGAGGCAGAAGACGGGAGGCCGCCGGAGCAACCCGGAGACCAGCGGGAAGGGTAGGTGATTCGGCTGTTTCCCCTCCATTGCATCTTGGACTGCTGGCAAGCTCCCCAGCTGGTAGAGAGACCTGCAGACACCAGCCCAGTGGCGGCCACCGCAAGTGAGCAACACCACCTACTGGCTCAAGAATTAAACAAGACAGGTGAATACCCAAACGAAAACCTAAAGGAAAGAAACAACAACTGAGAGACATGGGAAGAAATCAGCGAAGGAACTCCGGAAATAAGAAACAAACGGAAAACACACCCCCAAAAAGAAGCACCAGCCCCTTAGAAACAGTCAATAACCAAAACCTGGCAACCAAAATGACAGAAGAGGAATTTCTTATGTGGATCATAAGAACACTCACTGTCCTGCAAGAACAACTCAATAACCAACATAAAGAAACCACAAAAAGACTCCAGGATATGGAGCAAAGGTTCACTAAAGAGATCGAAACAATGAGGAAAACTTTAACCGAAGTCCTGGAGATGAAGAATCAACTCAGGGAATTACAAAATACAGTGGAAAGTCTCAAGAACAGGGTAGATCAAACAGAAGAAAGAATCTCAGAGATTGAAGATAACACGTTCCAATTAAATAAATCAGGCACAGAGATACAGCAGAGAAACAAGAGAAAAGAGCAAAGCCTACAAGAGCTGTGGGACTATGTGAAAAAACCTAACGTGAGGGTCATAGGGTTACAAGAAGGGGAAGAAGACATCACTCAAGGTTTGGACAAGCTTTTTGAAGATATAATAGAGGAAAATTTCCCAGGCCTTACTCAAAATCTCGATATACAAGTTCAAGAAGCTCAGAGGACCCTTGGGAAATTCAATGCAAACAGGAAGACGTCACGACATGCAGTCATCAGACTGACCAAAATATCAACTAAAGAGGCCCTTCTAAGAGCTGTAAGACGAAAGAAGCAAGTAACTTACAAGGGAAAGCCAATTCAAATAACAGCAGACTTCTCTAATGAGACTTTACAAGCAAGGAGAGATTGGGGCCCCGTTCTCACTCTTCTGAAACAAAACAATGCCCAGCCTAGAATCTTATTCCCTGCAAAACTAAGCTTCGTATATGAAGGAGAAATAAAGACATTCCCAGACAAGCAAAGGCTCAGAGAATTCACCAAGACAAGACCAGCCCTACAAGAAGTACTCAAAACAGTGTTACACACGGAACACCATAATAAAACCTCACGAATATAAAAACAACCAAAACCCAAAGATTAAAGGCCAGATATTGCTATGGCTCAAGAGAGAAATCAAAGCAACAACATCCAACCCAACAGAATGAGCAGTAATCTACCTCATCTATCAGTTCTCTCAATAAATGTGAATGGCTTAAACTCTCCACTCAAGAGACATAGGCTGGCTGAATGGATAAGAAAATATAGGCCAAGTATATGCTGTCTTCAGGAAACACATCTAACCTGCAAGGATGCGTATAGACTAAAAGTAAAAGGGTGGAGATCAGTATTCCAAGCAAGTGGAAGCCAAAAGAAGGCTGGCGTGGCAGTTCTA
>VSMD01045554.1:0-12681 GCA_008750895.1 Mirza zaza
AAAAATCCTGTCTCTAAGGCTTCACCTTTCAAATCTTAGAGTTCCAATCCTTTTATTCTGCCACAACCCAAACTCATGTAATCCTTCAACCCCTTGATCGTCCTGGCTACCTCACTCTGGGCATTCGCCAACTCTTCCTTAAACTATAGCAATTAAAATTATGGAGTATTCCTGGAGCAGCTGAAGAATGGTTCCCTAAAATTGGGGGAATGGTTTCTGTTATTTTCATTACCCCTTTCCAGAGGCATGCCATTGTCCCTTTAGAGGCCAATGTCTCCAGAAATAAACAAGGACTATTAGTCTCCCAGGTCATAATTAATGCCCAATTATATCTAAGTAGGGTTTTCATCTGGCCCGCAGCTCAACTGTTTACTCTGAGCATTTTAAGGATGGACACACTTGAAGTGCTGACTTGGGTGAGGCAAAGGCAATATACGTAAACTAAACATTTGTACCCCCATAATATGCTGAAATAAAAAAAGAAAAAAAGAGAGAGATCTTGCAGTTTATTTTCAAATTTTCAAATGTAATTCAGCATTTTATTACCCAAAAGAGGGTAATATTTACTACAAACCCAAGAGGTTTCTTTTGCCCTTCTTTTACCAGAGTACTTATAAAAATACCAACTGAAGGAAATCTCGATACCCAATTCTGGGTGACCACATTTTTGCAATTTTTCCCATCCACCATAGGAAGTGCCTATTGGTCCTCACCTTTTGTTTTCTGTATTTTGAGACAGAAATGGGACTGCTGAACATTCTGAACACTAGGTATAACATTTACCCCTGTGACCTTCAAACCTCAAGTAAAAGTCATTTGGTTTCAATAATTTATCTGCATTTGATTTATCAAAAATGAATTCCAACCCACTCGGTGATTTAAGTATATCTAATTTTTCAATTTTATCTAAAATATACTATATATTTACTCTTGGAATTACTCTTTGCATTGAAAGACAGCTTGAGAATGAGAATCTTCCCATGATCTTTCTTAGTAAAGACCAATATAAATTACTCACTTTCTCTTTCTATCTTTTTCATTGAATATCATTCCTTTCCATTGTGATCATTTTTCCTCAACTTTTAAAAAATGTTTACTGTGTTTTGAATATCATGCAAAATAATCTTAGAATTATTTGGAGGTTGACAAACACTACCTGCTTAGCAAGTTACACCTGCCCTACTAAGCAAGTGCACCTGTTCTCTCAACTAGAGTGATTGTATTAATTTTTTAAAAAGTATTTTTTCTATATAATAGCCATTTTACTACTTTTTCGGTAAGTATTTCAAGGTTTAGTTTGCTTTTCTACCCAAACACAAAGTCATTCTTGGTCCTACCACATATTATCTTGGGTTTTCGATAAGATGATTTTAAAGACCCCAAGATTTTCATGTATTATTTAGTGTAATAATTTATTTCATTCAGTATTTTTCATACTATTTCCATTTTATTGAAGCTCCTATTCACCTTAAAAAATATTTCTTTGAATTTTCTACCTATGTCAAAGCATTGAGCATAATCATGCTCTAATTGTTATATTTACTATTATTAATATATAAGATCTTATATTAAAGGGACACATTTCCTATCTTCAAGTCAATAACTTGTATATGTATGAAAAATGTGTATTTGCTTATCAGATCATAGTGGAAACTCTAACAGCATTATAATTTCTGAACTATATTTTCACAAAAACTGTGGAAGTACCCAAAGATTCACATGAATCATATTGGAAGATTTTAGCCCTCACTTCAGTAAAGGCAAATAATTATAAAAATATTCTTCAAATAGATTATCAACCCATATAATTGCTGTCCACTCACTAGCTGGTAACATCTCTCATACTTTTTATTAAAGAAAGTGATGTATCTTTCATAAGTCACAGAAGTAAGTCATTAAGAATTTTATCCAAGTTATCTGAGTTCAAGATTTAGCAATGCCCCAAACCAAAGAATTATTTTAAGTAGTCACATTTAACTTTAAAAAATAAACATTTTATTACATACCTGACAAATAGCAAATCCAAAACCATCTGCGGAAATATTAACTGCAGTTGGCTGTACCACAGCAAGCTGAATAAGGTGAAAAAAAAGTGAATGAGGCTAATTTTCCATATCTGGATGCTTCCAAGAAGCACAAGAGATCAGTGCTATCCCTCATTAGGAGTGGAAGTAATTACTAGAAAGTGCTAACAGCTTTGCTTGATCTCATTTATCAAAAGCTATGAGTCAACGAGTGAGTGAGGTGAAGGCAGAGGAAGTACCCGCTCTCCAGGCCCCCTCACCTCTCCATTTAGGGAGAGCACATTAGTGCTCCTGACAGGTTGTTTCCTGTTGGGAGGATGAAAGGCAAGAAACAAACATCCAGAGCCTAATCCTCCGTCTTCCTGGGAACACAGTGACGTGTCATCATTGACTGTGCCTAACTTTACTCCCTCTTTTCCTTTCCCATTATCCCTATTCCTCAGTTTCTAGCCCTGAAGTCAACACCTTCATCCATTGTCCTCAACTTCCCACAAGGTTAACTAAGGGAATAAAGTTAGAGACTAGCATATTATCACATTTCATTTAAAGTACGAATTCCACTACTGGTTCTATTGATTCTCCTAAGAAGACATGTGGAGCAGCTGAAAAAACATGGCCTTTGGAATCCTGAGTTCAAATTCTAGCTCTACTGTTCCTAGTAACATGATCTTGAGCATGTTACTTAACCTCTCTCAGCCTCAGTTTTAGCATGTGTACAATGGGCATAAAAGTACTTAGAGCTGGTTTAAGAATTAAATACAATAGGATATGAAGGCACATTGTTTCCCAATGTGACAGTGCCCATGTTTTCTGCTTTTCCAAAGATCTTTCCAAAGTTCTCATCCCTTCCACCCTTCTAAAGCTCAGCAAATTCAACCAAGGAGAGTACCACTTTCCCCCATCCGTCTATGGGGCTCCAGGAACAAGCCTTTGGTTGGAGCCAATAGATTAGAAATAAAGCAGTATTCCAGCATAAAGAATCATCTACACAGGTTTTTGAATAACCACCCCTTGTCCACACCTCTGCTGTCTGAAGGAGAAAGCGGTTGTGTATGTCAATCAGAAATTTTACAGGATTTGGTGAGCTAGGCCCCGTCACAGTCACTTGGATATTTGTCCTTCCTGTATTCATTAGGGCTGCAAATTCAGACAGGGCCCTTAAGGCCACAATGGTGTCCTGTTGAGGGAAGAAAAACATTTGTGCATGTAAATATATATCAAGACCTCCAAAGAGTAAATTCAATAATGCTTAGGAAATCTGCTGTACATTTATCCACCTTCCTTGAGAGTATAACGCTCCCTGACTCATGTTTGAATCTCCTTTCTCTAGAGGCTGAGAAAACATCTGCTGAATGGAATTGAGCATCTACTCTTATACCAGTTACCGCAAGTGAAAAACGGCTAATACAGATGAGGAACTGTTTCGTTCCATATAAATATCAGATATGAAGTTCACAACAATGATGAGAAAAAAAGTAAAATTAGTCACTTAAACCTTTGACTTGAGTTTCTAAACTTCTAAACGGCCAAGTGATCTTATGAAGTAATAAAAACAAAGCAACCACACACTTTCTAAAAATATATATATATACTTTAAAGGCAAAAAAATCCATCATCTCTCACCTGGGTAGATGCAAAACCTCCCAAGCTATTTCTTTGCCTGCTTAGCCACCTCATAATTGGGATTCCCTCAGAAACTTGAAATTGCAGGAAGTGTGAGAGCAATGCATAGGCTGCAACTTCAATATCCAGGGAGCGTGGCTGCCAGGAGTCAGAAAGTTCGGACACCGATGACACCCAGAATTGCATGTCTTCTGCAAGAGAAAAGTAATAGCATTCTGATCAATTACAAAAAACAAATTACATTTTATACCATTAAATATTCACTCACTGGTCAAAGTTCTACTTGACTAGCATAAAAATACATATATTTTTATATATGTATATATTTATGCCAAGCAAGTTTACATACATTTGTATGTAAACATACACATAACTACATGTCAATTTTTAAACTATTACAGGTTAAGTATCCCTTATTTGAAATGCTTGGAACCAGAAGTGTGTTAGATTTCAGGTTTTTTCAAATTTTGGAATATTTGCAGAATACATATATTCCAAAATCTGAAATGCTCCAAAATCCAAAACTTTTTGAGCACCGACATGACGCTGAAAGGAAATGCTTGTTGAATGATTTCAGATTTTTTGATTAGAGATGCTCAGCCTGTACCATTTATAAATTTTCATCCTTTTTCTCATGCCCGTATTTGAGAATGTTTTGATGAAAATATTTTTCCCAAGAGAATTCCATACATTTGACTCAAGACCAAACAGCTAAATATAAAAGAGAAAACATACTATATTCCAGAAGATAATGTATGTGACTTATCTGACCAGGCCCTCCCCAAACTATTTTAGGACACAATGAAAAGAATCCTGTTCTGCAGATTTGCCATTAACCAGCTCCAATGTTCTAGGAAACTTCTCCCTTTTTCATTACCTGAAAGTTGGTGCCATAAGTTCGAAATGCAAACCCCCAAGAGAAAAATGAGAGACCCTGGCCACCACAAACAACCTTCCTGGAGATAATCCGGCTGTAGCCCCCAGAGAACCATCCTACTTGGTGCCCTTTCTCAAACTAAACTTGTTGTTTAGATGATTATACTCGGGTGGAATGTGAAATAACTACCACTTAGCCAAGCAGAGACGAACAAATGGCAAGGCCTGCTTCAGCCTCTACGCAAAGATCTTCTAGTCCCCACCACTGGAATATGTAATAAGAATTAAATCTAAGTTTCTGTTAATAATAATACAATATTTTATACAGTCTCAGACATCTCTAAGCACTTTTTATAACTATCCCTTCTTAAATAAACAAAACTTTGAATTTAAAATTATTTCTGCCCACCTAACCCCATCTCTCTCTCTCTCTCTCTTTCTTTCCCTCTCTCTCTCTCTCTACACACACACACACACACACACAGATCCCCCTGTATTTTTTGTCCTCTTGTAGCCCAATTGCAATCGCCATTCAAAAAAAAAAAAATCATACACACAACCCACTTCTAACAGCATTGTTTTTGGTATTTGCATTTCTTTTCATTTGCATTTTAGTTCATACTTTTGAGCACCTGTTATGCACCAGGCACCATACATTATCTCATTTAATCCCCACAGCAACTCTAAAATAGGTGTTATTCCCATTTTACAGTTGGGGACACTGAAGCTCAAAAAGGCAAGTAGCAAAACCAGAATTTGAACCCAAGTCTCTCCAGAATCCAAGTCTTAGCAAATACACAGGGCCGCCAAACCAGGAATGGTGCCAGATACTTAAAGAGTAACTGACATAGGGCAGAACGTATGCAAAATAAAGAGACATCTGAGCCCTAAAATTCTATTTTTAAAAATCCCAAAGAGACTAGAAGCATTATGGCCATGTAAGGCCTTTCCTAATCTCTTTCTGTGTTTCTTTTTTCATCTCATTCAAAAGATGCAAATGTGATCAACTTCATAACTGGCTCACAAAATTTACTCATATAATTTATATATTTCATAATACACAACAGTGTAACAACCTCAACAGGCCCCACACATTACCTTCTTGTTCTGCTCTCTGCATCAGCATATCCAAAGCCTCCTTTGCTTTAGGACTCCTCACCGATGACAACGCATAAGTTATTAGAGCTAGAGTATAATTGTCTGAAAGTCCTCTATTGAATTCAGATTCCAAAAAGTTGATAGAATCTTGCACATCAACATTAGGCTTGAAAGAAAACATATATTTTTTACTATTCAAAATAACCCATTACCACATATTTAAACAAAAAATACTTGAAAACATTCATTTAAAAAATAATTTCAGTGTCTATTAAGCATCTGACCATGTCTTAAGCAATGAGAATTAACAATAATCATTGATGTTTAAAGATCTGCCATGCATTTTGAAAATAAGACCAAGCGCAGTGGCTCATGCTTGTAATCCTAGTACTCTGGGAGGCAGAGGTAGGAGGATCACTTGAGCTCAGCAGTTCGAGACCAGCCTGAGCAAGAGTGAGACCCCATTTCTACTAAAAATAGAAAAATTAGCCATGCGTGGTGCTGCATGCTTGTAGTCCCAGCTACGCAGGGGGCTGAAGCAGGAGGATCACTTAAGCCCTGGAGTTTGAGGTTGCAATGAGCTACGATGATACCACTGCATTCTACTACAGACAGCAGAGCAAGATTCTGTCTCAAAAAAAAATAGAAAAGAATCCCACTTTTCAGTTTTTATAAGTAAACAGACACCATTCCTTAGAAGAAATAAGAAGTAGAGCGTTTGCCAGTGTTTCTCCCACTGAGTACCATAAACTCAGATGAGAGCAGAAAATATAGCTTGAAAGTGATGTTTGTCACAATTGATCTCAGGTGTTGAAGCTCTAAATTCAGGGAAACGTTTACGTTATCTATATGCCTAGTACTGGGCTAGGAAAATAGCAGGGAGCTTAATAAAGAGAATGGCTGTCGTTGATCTCATGAAATGCAGTCGGCAGTAAGCAGTAAAGGCATCAATCATGGGGACAGGTATGGAGAAAAATTAAGCTCATCAGCATATCTTTCCATGCACCCTCATTCTAATCCAGGCATCCGTGCCCACTTACCATGCTTTTCAGAGTGTGGGTATAGCTAGCACTCAATTAACAGACACTGCAATTGTTCCATGATATCTTAGAAACAGAAAATCCTTCACAACCTAAACCTGCTAGAACACATTCTCAAATTCTAAAGAATTTTCTTTCCCCTAAGAAATTAACCCTTCCAATGATAAAATATATATTGACTTACCATACCAATAGCAAGTATAATACATATATTAGAAAGCATTTTTAGAATTCTCTCAGTTAATCTCAAAGAGTGAATAAAATATTTTTATCCTGATTTTGGAATGTGAGCACAAATCAAAGCAAAAGGGTGTTTTCAAATTCAGATTTCAAATGCAATACAAAATTGCCAAACTCTTTTAAGTTTCCAGACAAACATTTGACCCGTTGAGACATACCTTCCTTGAGTTTCCCACTTATATCATTTATTAAATCAAAGATTAAATACCTGATATTTTCTATATCCCAGGAGAGACGTCACAATATAGGCTGTAAGTGTTACTGGACTTTTATTGCCACCTTGAAGGTCACTATGAATCACTCTTCCCGGCTCCCAAAATTCACCATTGGATTTCTGACGTCCTTTGAGCCAAGTATACGTTCTGTGTAACACATTCTGATCAATATCTATGTAAGGATCAGCTTCAAGGAAACATCTTAAAACAAAAGCTGACAACCTTTATGAAAAGAAGAAAAAATTACAAAAAAAAAAAATACTTTATAAAGTCCTTCAAATAACACTGAGCAGACAAAACAACACTTTTTCCTCCATCAGAAGAGTCACACAAGGAATAATCACTAAAGAAAGAAGAAAGAAAAGAACTCAAGCAAATCAGCAAGAAAAAAATCAAACAATCCCATTAAAAAGTGGGAGTGCAAAAGACATGAACAGAAGCTTTTCAAAAGAAGATAGATTAATGGCCAATAAATATATGAAAAAATGTCTGTAATGATCAGGGAAATGCACATCAAAACCACAACAAGATATCACCTAACTCTAGTGAGAATGGCTTTTATCAAAACGTCCCAAAACTACAGATGCTGGCGTGGATATGGAGAGAAAGGAATATTCATACACTGCTGGTGGGACTGCAAACTAGTACAACCTCTATGGAAAGTAGTATGGAGATACCTCAAAGAACCAAAAGTAGACCTACCACTTGATCCAGCAATCCCACTACTGGGTATTTTTCCAAAGGAAAAAAAGACAGTTTATTAAAAAAGTACCTGCACTCATATGTTTATAGCAGCACAATTCGCAATCACAAAATATGGAAACAACCCAAATGCCCATCAATACGTGAGTGGATTAATAAAATGTGTTATATGTACAGTGTGGAGTACTATACAGCCATAAAAAATGGTAAACTAATACCCTTTGTAACAACCTGGATGGAACTGGAGTCCATTCTTCTAAGCAAAATATCGCAAGAATGGAAAAACCAACACCACATGTACTCACTGTTAAACTGGAACTAATCGATCAATACTCATGTGCACATATGGTAATAAAACTCAGCAGAAACCAAGCAGGTGGGAGGGGATGGGGATGGTAGGTAAATTCACACCTAACAGGTACAATGCATGCTATCTTGGTGATGGGCACACTTATAACTTTGACTCAAATGGCACAAAAGCAATTCATATAACCAAAACATTTTATCCCCGCAATACTCCGAAATTTAAAAAAGAAAGAAAGAAAAGAAAGACAGCAAAGAGACAATGTAAACAACTCTGCCTAGACCGGGCATGGTGGCTCACGCCTGTAATCCTAGCACTATGGGAGGCCAAGGTGGGTGGATTGCTCAAGGTCAGGAGTTCGAGACCAGCCTGAGCAAGAGCGAGACCCTGTCTCTATTATAAATAGAAAGAAATTAATCGGCTAACTAAAAAAAAAATATATATATATATAAATTAGCCGGGCATGGTGGTGCATGCCTGTAGTGTCAGCTACTCCGGAGGCTGAGGCAGGAGGATCAGTTGAGCCCAGAAGTCTGAGGTTGCTGTGAGCCAAGCTGACGCCACAACACTCTAGCCCGGGCAACAGAAGTGAGACTCAAAAAAAAAAAAAAACATTTAGACTATTTGATTTAAAAAAAAAAAAAAAAAAAAAAAACCAACTCTGCCTAGCAGGTGGACCTGGCCTCCACTTGGGCATGGCCAAGAAACTCCAGATTGGAAAAAGAACTTAGAAATCATCTCATCAAGCCTCATTATTTTATAGAATGAGAATTCGACTTTCCAAGAGAGTTAAATAAATCCTCCAAGGTTACTCAACTTTGGACTCTTCTAGGTATTTACCAAAGAAGGTCTCATACACACATTCATCAGCAACTATAGTACTTTAAAGTGGGGAAAATGGATATTTCTTTTCCTATAGGACAAGAGTCTGCAAACTACAACCTGTGGGCCAAATCTGCCTGACCCAAATCTGACCATCAGGCCAAATCCAGCCCAGGGTGTGTTTATGTGTGCACCACCTTCCACCATCTGCCACCAACACCACCACCTAAGAAATTTTTTTTGTGGGAGAAAGGAATGAAAGAGAAAAGAAGGAAGGAAAAAAAATAGAAGGAGAAAGAGAGGGAGGAAGGGTGGGAAAAGAGGGAAGAGGAGGAAGAAGAGAAAGGAGAGGAGGGGAAAATGTGCAACAGATTCTACGTGGCCCGAAATACCTAAATTATTTACTCTCTGACCCCTTATAGAAAAAGTTTGCCAATCCCTGCCACAAAACACTGTATCGAGGTGACAAGAACATCAAGCAATAAAACACTGAAACCTTTCTATTTATGGATCTATATTCTGACTCAGGCCAAGAGAAAATTGGAAGCAGATCTGTTTCATCTTATAAAAGGTTTGGTGTGGTAGACATTACTAATATGCAATAATACCCAGTTCTCTTTTACTTTGGGTACACAGAGAAATTCACTTCCCTGCCCCCTTGAAGTTAGGCATGGCCATGCAACAAGCTCTGATGATGATAAAGGAAGTAGAATTGTTCCACTCAGGCTGAAGTATCTAATTGCCAGCGCTGCAGACTCCTGGTCTTTCCAGTCTATAGCAAGCCTGCAGCCTCCCACTGAGCCAGCGCGATGGTAGCGGCTGAAGAGCGACTGCAGAGCCCCCTGCTGATCCAAATTGAAAATGCAGCACATGCAAGAAACACTTTCCTTAACAAATTGCTAAGATTTAGGGGGGAGGTTGGTACCACAGCACACCTGGTCTAATCAGACCAATACAGCTAGTCTTTCAAGGGGGAAAACAGGAAATTGAAGATTTGTGCAAGAAGAGAGATCAATTGTCCAAAACCAGCTACACGGAGATTCCAGTCTGGAGGAAACTCCGGATGTTCATATGTAATTCCGTTAACTGTTCGTTTTTCGCAAAAAATAATCTTAAAGAAACTACGTTGACTGTATTAACATAACACTTGTACTATCCATGTCAGATTAAGAAAAAAGCTATGTCACAATCACCCAGTATTTCTAACCAATTTTTCTAATCAGCTGCACCATCATCATAAGCAATTTTTATTGCTGTTTTTTTCCAAATGTAAAAAATGTGGATTTATGACTTATCATTTCTAAATAAAAACATTTGACTTGTTAATGTTTTAAAATAACATTTTAAAAGGAGAATCTCTTTTAAAGCCAGGCTATGGGAACAGCAGCCTCCCAGTCTATAATACGCAGAGACATGTCTATCCAGTTCATGGCCATTGCGACCTAGTGAAAGCCCATTCCACAACACAGATTTGTCCAGCTGGCAAAAACACTTACCAAGTGCTCCCAGAAGGGTCATCATTCCCAAAGGCACTGAAAGAGCCATCTTCCCTCTGATAGAGAAGTTCTCTCTGGTAACCTGAAGACACAAAAATGGACCAATATTCAACATCATCATAACTTGAAATGAATGAAAGTTTCTAATCATGACCCCATATTGAGAAAATATGGGCAGAAAAGGGTAAAGAAGAAATCAAACCAACAGCTCATATTGAGTACTCTCTATTTTAAGTGCTGTAGGAAATTTAAAATGCCAGGGCTTTTCAAGCAGAATGCATAAAATAAGAACTGTGATATCTAAAAAATAAAGTAAATTCAGAAAAATACTATAGCACGAATGACACTTTTAGCCATTCAAAACCAAGCAAATTAAAGGTAGAGTTTTGTTTAACTCTCTAGTGTTCACCATAATGGTTTCAATGCTTCATCATCTAAAATAGTTTGCTACCTAAGAAGAATACTATCTAGAATATCAGAATTAAAGTTGAAGGTTAAACTAGAAAGTAAACTATGAATAGTTAAAGTATTCATAGGCCAGCAATAGAGAGGTGAAAATGCTAAATAATCTAAGACAATGGGTCTTAAATTTTTTGGCCATGGCCAACTGAGATAAATCAAAAGACCACAGGTCCACCTACCACACCAGTTCCATGTTTCTGCTAAAAAAAAACAAAAAGGTACATGATGGCAGTAATGAAGTATCAACATAGAAGTAAATTAGGAAGGAGGTTAAGGCTCATGTATCTACTTTAATAAAGGCAGATGTTTCATATTTGCAAAACAATGCACATAGGTCTCAAAGTCCGGTGACTGAGAAATCATAGGCCAAACACTACAGGATTCACCAAACAACCCACAATAAACTAATTTACTAAAAATGAACTTAAAATAGGAAAAATGTATCATTAAAAAGCAAGCATAAACAGGAACATTTCTAGCTCAAGACATTATCGATGATGCTCTGATAATCAAGAATCCTTCCTGAAAACTACAGGATTCCACCATTGGCGGACAAGGGCGCACAGCCTGAGCTTGGCAGCATGGCTGGCAACCATGTTCCTTCATGGAACATTGAATTCAATCCCCAGTGAACTCTTGCAACAGACAAGTTTTACTTTATGAATACCATGTTTTAGAAGCACACATAACTATAAGTAATTATTCACATTTTACTAACTAACATGAGCTTTAATGGTTTAAAATTACAGTTAATCTCCTCTTGCCATTAAGTCTCAAACCTTTCTCCTTGAGCTATTCCATAAGAAACCCTAGATTCAGAGTATCTGACGCAAGTAACAATAAGATAAAATGTGTGAGAAAACAAGATACCATGTTACATGGTAACCTTTTAGACTTACGGTAAAAGGAATATAAACATTTGAAGTGATGACAGAATTTTGCTTAATTTGAAGAAGGGAGCATTAGATTATAATCTTTACGTTTATAAATGAGATATTGTGGTACCGTAAATAATCGACTGTTGGGGAGAAGATGGTGGATGAGAAACACCGCCAGACAGAGTGTCTCTGAAGAAAAGACAGATTCTAGCAGAAATTAGAAGAAAGAAGCAAGAAGACGAGCCTACATCGGATGAGGGTCGGCAGGAGGAGTACCTGAGACCACGGGAGACTCCACGGGAGGAGGTCGCGGAGGAGAACTGGAGGCTGGGACCCCCGGAGCAGCCCGGAGACCAGCGGGAAGGGTAGGTGGATCTGCCGTTTCCCCTCCCCTGCATCCCGGACTGCCGGTGGGCTCCCCAGCAAGCGGAGGGACCTGCGGACACCAGCCCAGCGACAACCGCCGCCAGTGAGCGGTAAGCTAGTAGCGGACGCGGCACCAGGCTCCCAACTCCCTCAGGGCACCTCCATGTGCACAGACCCGAGCTGCACGGCAGACGCCATATTGCCTCCTCCTCCCCTCCCCCGACCCTTCCCAAGGCTGCCCAGAGAGACAGAGAGACAATATAGCCACCAGCCGGAGGCACCTCCAGGGAACGGGACCTTCCCTTTTGGGGCCCTACAGCTGACTAAGGGGAACTCAGACTGTGAGCTCTCTGCCCGCCTGCCCTCCCAGGTGCTGCTGGCACGGTGATCCCAGGAGAACCGGGCAGAGCCTGAGGTTGAGAGACATAGACCCAGCTTGGGCTCCCTGTGGGTGAATTGGGACAGGCACTCGTCTCCCTGGTGGGGACAAAGTTTGAACTCTGGGACCCAGAGGTCAGACCTGCAGACCACATCC
>VSMD01045555.1:0-29525 GCA_008750895.1 Mirza zaza
GGTCAGCCAGGAGGGGCAGGCGGGCAGCCCCCAGGCCAGCCCAGGCACAGGTGCTACCGCAGGAGTGGGGCCCTGGGAGGGCCTTGGCAGAAGCAGGGTGACTCGAGTTTTATCAGGACCGCTCAGGCAGCTATGCAGGGAGATGACCTAAGGAGCTTAGATGAAGGCGGGAAGGCCAGTTAGGAGTGGAGAGAGGCCGTGGACCCTGGGTGATGGGGAGGGGACAGTCAGTGCTGAGCCGAAGGTGTGAAGCAACAGGGGGAGGGCGGGGCTGGAGGTGTGAAGCAGCAGGGGGAGGGTGGGGCTGGAGGTGTGAAGCAGCAGGGGGAGGGCGGGGCTGGAGGTGTGAAGCAGCAGGGGGTGGGCGGGGCTGCTGATTACAACTCTGCAGGGACCAGAGGGATGATTGGGACCAATTTGCAGACGGGGAGGTCTGAGGCAGCTCTGCTTGGGGAGAAAGACACAGGTGTCAGGTGGCTTGAGGTCTTCAGAGGGGAAGGAGGCACTGTCACTAATTTCAGGAGTTTATTACAAGTTAGCAGGAGTAGTAAGCACAGATCTCGGACTGGCAGGGCTCTGCACTCAGAAAGAGAGCATGTTCCCCAGGCAGGGGGTGGCCCCACAGGGTGTCTCCCCAGGACAGTGGCCTGAGGGAAGGAGGGCCCTGGCGGGAGAGTGGTGAGGCCTCAGGCAAGGCCTTGAGTTTCCCCTCCT
The DNA here is from genome assembly GCA_008750895.1 of Mirza zaza. NCBI lineage: Eukaryota > Metazoa > Chordata > Mammalia > Primates > Cheirogaleidae > Mirza > Mirza zaza. The sequence goes on from VSMD01045555.1 coordinate 715, forward strand.
GGCAAGGCAGAAACCGCCCTGGACTCTGCCCCTCCCAGACAAATCCTGGAGCTGAAAAATACAATGGATGAAATGAAAAATGGAATAGAGAGCTTTGACAGTCTCAAAAAACAGAAGAAAGAATCTGTGAATTTGAAGATATATCTTTTTAATTTATTCAGTAAGAAGAGGAAAAAAAAGAATGAAATAAAGAATGCCTATGAGACTTGTGGGACAACACCAAGTGACCAAACACATGCATTATGGAAATCTCAGAAGAAAAAAGTGAGTGAGAGAGAGAGAGCTTATTTAAAGAAATAATGGCTGAAAACTTTCCAAATGTTGGGAGGGATATGCACATCCAGACCCATGAAGCTCAAAAGTCCCAATGTAGGTTCAACCCAAAGAAATCTTCACCAAGACACATTATAGTCACATTATCAAGTCAAAGACAGAAGTTTGAAGGCAACAACAGAGAAGGGACATGTCACGTACCAGGGTCTCTCCTTAGACAAGCAGCAGACTTCTCAGCAGAAACCCATGTGCCAGGAGAGGATGAGCCAGAGGAAATGGGATGATATTTTCAAAGTGCTGAAAGGAAAAAGCCCTGCTGACCAAGAACACTTTCTCTGGCAAATCCGTCCTTCAGAAATGAAGGAGCGATAAAGGCTTCCCCACCAAAAACAACCTGAGGGAGCTTGTTACCGCTAGACCTGCTGTCCTAGTGCGTTTGCGTTGGCATAAAGAAAGGAACACCTGAGGCTGGGTAATTTGTAAAGAAAAGAGGTTTATTTGTCTCAGTGTTCTACAGGCTGTGGAGGATGCATGGGGCCAGCTTCTGCCTCCACCCACAGCAGCGGGGTCAGGGGAGCCAGTGTGCAAAGATCACACGGCATGAGAACGGGCAAGGTGGGGGGCAGACTCTTAAACAACCAGTTCTTGTGGGAATCTGTGCATTGAGAATCCATCACCATGAGGACAGCGCCAAGCCATTCATGAGGGACCCGCCCCCTGACCCAAACTCCTCCCATTAGGCCTCACCTCCAACATGGGGGGGGGTCAAATTTCAACATAAGGTTTGGAGGCTCAAAGAAACCAAACTATAGCGTATAAGAAACACTAAAGGGAGCTCTTCGGTGTAAACAAAAGATACTAATTACCAGTGTGAAACATATGAAAATATCAAATTTATTGGTAAACAAAAAAAAATATAAAAATAAAAAAAAATAAAAAATAACAAATGTATTGGTAAACATAAATGTATAGTCCAATTCAAATACTCTAATGATGTTGTGTAAATCTCCTTTAACTCTAGTATGAAGGTTAAAGACAAAAATATTAAAAGTAACTACAGCCGCTGTATTTTCTTAGTGGATACATTATAACAAAAATGTACACTGTGTAAATTGTGACACCAGAAACATCAAATGCAGATGGGAAAGCAAAGTGTAGTTTTTTTTTTTGCCTGTGACTGAAGGTGAGCTTCTGTTCATTTAACGTAGACTTGGATCGTCGTAAGCTGTTTTCTGTAGCACTCACAGCAACCACGAAGTGGAGACCCACAGTAGATGCTCGCAGGAGAGAGACAGGAATGAAAATGCACCACCAATGCAAAAAATCATCAAATCATGCAGGCAGAAAGCAAGGGAAGAGCAAATGAAAAAGGGACTGCGAAACAGTCAGTAAACATCAACACACTGGCATTAGTATGTTCTTATCAATGATCACTTTAAAGGTAAATGAATTAAATTTCCTCATTAAAACACAGAGAGTGGCTGAATGGATAAACAAAACAAGCTGCCCTCGAGCTACCTTCAAGGATACACACAGGCTGGGAAAACCTGCCGTGCACACGGTGAACAGCGGGAGACAAAGGTCATTATATAACGATAAAGGGCCAATTCATCAGAAGATATAACGACAGTAACTCTGCATCCACCCAGCTTTAGAGCACCTACATATGTAAGTAAATATTAACAGAACTGAAAGGAGAAATGGCAACTCTATTATAGTAGGGGACTTTAATACCCTATTTTCTATCAGCCAGACAGAAAATCGATCAGGAAGCAATACTTCAGACCAAAGTGACCTAGCAGACATGTACGGAAGATTCCATCCACCTGCTCATATTCGTGTGTGGATTTTCTCGCCTGCAGCTTCCCCGAATTAGTTTATTTGTTCCAGCATTTTTTGGCAGAATCTTTAGGATCTATGATCCTAAATAGACCCTTAGAATCTATAAGATCATGTCATCTGAAAATAGAAAATTGAGCTTCTTCCTTTCTTACCTGGATGCCTTTCATCTCTTCTCCGTGCCTGGAGGCTCCGGCTGGGACTTCTAGGACTGTGCGGGGCAGGAGTGCTGAGGGTAGGGACCTTGCCTGGTAGCTGACCTTGGAGGAAATGCTTTTAAACTTTCCCCTGGTGAGTACGACGTTAGCTGTGTGTTTGTTGCATATGTGACACACACGCACACACACACAACAGCAGCCATATGAAGCGGCGGATAAGTTAATCGTGGTGTCACTTCACAAGGCACATGCATATCAGACGTCACATGGTGCATCCTCCTAAACTTATAGTTTGTGTAACTCAGATTGAAATATTGAACTCATTCACATCTATGTATTAACCATGTTGCCCATAAAAGTGACACCATTGAACCTTCTCAGGGAAGAACATAGCCAGAGTATTTTCTCCAGTCGAAGTCGGAGCCTCACCGTCCTCCTTTCTGGAGTTTCTGTATGACCCGTGTAAGGCACGTGTGTGTGTCACCAGGGTGAGGGTTGCTCGTGAAACCCACCCAGGGCTCCCGACACCCTGGGTAGCAACCACCTCCCTGGTCTCCCCACGCCCCATCACCGTGGCTCAGTTCGGCCAGCGCTGGAATCAGGCGAGTCTTACGCCTGGGGTAGAATCACGCCATGCTGTGATTGTGGACCTGCTTTCAGACGCAGCCTGAACGGAGGAAGAAAAGGGAAAAGGAATAGATCGGCGTAGGAGCTGCCGGTTCCAAGGGGAAGGTCTACTTCTCTTGAAGAGGAAGTTAGAAAACTGCCAAGGAGAAGTAATGTCCTCGGATGGCTTTGGACGTGGCTGTCCCCACAGACGCACGTGGCTTTGCAGAGGAGTAGCCTGGGAGGCTTGGGAATTGCATGAACGCCCGGCAGGACGAGCCCGGTGTTGCACGGCTCCGAGGTCTTCTACGGCCTGCCAAGCCTGCCCTTCCGGGCTCTCCATGGACAGGGGTCCCTTCTCGGGAGCCGTGTGGCCACCTTCATCGTGTGGCATCGTGCTCTGTGGTCTTTGTACGAGCCGTCGTGCCTGGGGGCTCCCCACCACCCTGCAAGCCCGTCTCGGTCTCCTGGCTCCCTGCCGGGCCGAACGTCCCTCCTTCATGTTCCCAGAGCTCTCTAAGCGCAGCCCTGGCCGTGCCCCGCCTGACCAGGGTCTTCGAGACCTTCCTCACTCGTCTTGTGGCCCCAGGAGGGGCCGACACGCGTGTGCTCCAGCTACTGCACAGACACCGGCAGGCACAGAAACGCCCTGTGCCCGTTCGTGTGTTGCAGACTCCCGAGGGCAGTTTTTCGTTCGGTCTGGAAAGTTCCATTTGAAGGAGGAGAGTACGTGATGCTCGGTGGTGGCTCATCTTCCGGTCTGGATTTGTGCAGTCTCAGGGCATCATCCTGACGGAGCGCAGAGCAGGGCGGATCGGCTGGAAGAAGCCTCGCGGACTGCCGTCGCTCACGGGACCGCGGCCCAGGAGCGTCCTCCAGCCGCCCGCAGAACTCATGCCGGGTGAGCAGCTGGGTGGCCGTGCAGAGCCGCAGCCCCCGGCTGCTAAGCTGGGGTGCAGGGCTTGAGGGCCCACAAAACCCCTTGGCGTTGCGATGCTTGTGCTCGGCTTTGCGCGGGGCGTGGCGAGGGACCCGTCCTGGGACGCCGACAGTGCGTTAGTCTGAGCGTGCAGCTCCTGCCCCTGCACCCAGCGTGCTCTCAAGAGCCCATCCTCGGGATCCGGACCCAACCCCCCAGTGCTCTGTGACCTGCTCCTCGGAGTGTGGGCAGAGGACCGGCAGCGTCAGCGGGACCCTGTCAGAGGGTGAACTCTTGGCCCCACGTGGGAGCCTGCAGGTGGCAACACCGGGCGGGCTGCGTGGAGGTGTCATCTGAGGACGGCTACGGGAGAGCTTCCTCCCGTCCGTCACTCGCCTACGCGCCTCCGGTCTTTGCGGCTCTTGGTGCCGTGTTTGGATCCGAAGCTGGATTTGGGTCAGAATGCTCACGTGGGCTTTAGTCCGCAGGGGAGACCGGGTTCCTTCCGTTGCAGGGGGAGCCGGGGAGAGGAGGAGCGGACACGGAGGGCAGTCTGGGGCGAGTGGAAGGCAGTGAGCCTCCAGATCTCGCTGTGCGACTGCTGGAGTGTGTGCTTATGAGTGTGAGTGTGCAAGTGATTCCGAGCGTGGGTGTGTGAGTGTGCGCATGTGCGAGCATGTCTGAAATGTGTCTGTGCATGTGTGAGTGCATCTGAGTTGGTGTGTGTGAGGGTCTGCATGTGTGAGTACGGGTGTGTGAGTACGTGTCCACACAAGTGCACACACGTGTGAGTGAGTATGAGAGTGCAAACGTGAATGTGTGCAGTGCGTTAACATGTGACTGCATGTTCGAGTGTGTAAGAGTGTGTGCGCGCACTTGTGAGTGTGGGCATGAGTGAGTGTGCACTGCGTGCGCATGTGCAAGTAGGTGTGTACATGCGTGTGAGTGTGCAGTGTGAGCACTGTTTGGGGCGCAGGAGTGTGTGTTTGTGTGAGTGTGCACAGGTGGCTGTGTGTATGAGTGCTGTGTGCTGTGTGAGTGTGTAAGGATGTATGTGTGTGCCGTGTGTGCGAGAGTCCGTGTGGCGTAACTGCGTGTGAGCGTGTGTGCGTGTGAGTGGCCTGGGAGAGGGTGGGAGTCGGATCAGCGACAACGGTCGTGGCCATTTCTGGAGGATCGCCGCCAGCCGCTACCGAGCCAGCCCGAGGCGCGAGTCCTCTGGCTCCTCCTTCCCGGGGGTGGCGAGGCCGCGCGGGCGGGGGAGGGGCGCTGGCGCCAGAGCGGCCTTCCCTGGGGCGGTCACGTGCCCCGGCTGCCCGAATCCCCAGCACCCCAGCAGGGGCGCTCTCGGGGTTAGGTAAAGTGCCCCGTGGAGACCTCAGCTCAGGGCGCTCGTGCTGCCCAAGCCCGCAGTGGGCGTGAGCTGTAGCCGTTCGGGCCTCAAGGCGGCCCTCCAGGGGTTACTGTCGTCGACTTCAGCTTGTAGTTGAGGAAAACGAGGCTCAGAGAGGTCAAGGGATTTGCCCAAAGTCACACAGCAAGGGCAGCGAGGAGTGGGGACTTGGACTCAGGCTGGCCCCAAAGCTGCGGTCTTCCCGTGCGCTCTGTGGAGTCCGTGTCTGCGCCTGCCTCTACGAAGTCTGTAGCGAAGTCCATACCCATGTCTACACCTATGTCTGTACCTGAGTCCGTGTCCGTGTCTGTGTCTGTCTAGCCCTGTGTTTAGTCCGTGTCCATGTCTAAGTCCATGTCTGTGTCTGTCTAGCCCTGTGTTTAGTCCACGTCCGTGTCTAAGTCCCTGTCTGTGTTCCTGTCTGTGTCTGTCTAGCCCTGTGTTTAGTCCGTGTCCATGTCTAAGTCCATGTCTGTGTCTGTCTAGCCCTGTGCGTAGTCCACGTCCGTGTCTAAGTCCATGTCTGTGTCTGTCTAGCCCTGTGTTTAGTCCACGTCCGTGTCTAAGTCCATGTCTGTGTCTGTCTCACCCTATGTTTAGTCCATGTCCATGTCTAAGTCTATGTCTGTGTCTGTCTAGCCCTATGTTTAGTCCGTGTCCATGTCTGTGTCTGTCTAGCCCTATGTTTAGTCCGTGCCTATGTCTGTGTCTGTCTAGCCCTATGTTTAGTCCATGTCCGTGTGCATGTCTAAGTCCACGTCTGTGTCTGTCTCACCCTATGTTTAGTCCGTGTCCGTGTCCATGTCTAAGTCCATGTCTGTGTCTGTCTAGCCCTATGCTACATCCCTCTCCGTGCCTGTGTCTCCTGCACATCCGTGAGTGCCTGTCCACACCTGCGTCACCTACACGCGCGTCTCCACTTCTCTCCGTAACCACCAGCAGCAGCGGAACCGCCTGCCTCTCTCTGCCCCACGCCCCGAGACCGCGCCCCTGGGCTGTCCCCTGCCCTGCGTGCGGGCCCCTTCTTTTGTCCCTGCCTCAGGGCCCTCACTAGTGACCGCAGGGACTGGTCGCTAGGCCGCCAAGGGCAATGGGGACGAGGGACGCCGAGCCCGAGCTGGAGACTGTCGCCAGGCTTTCTGCTGTCTCCTCTGAGCGCCGAGAGCGTCTGGCTCGGGAGGCTCTATTTTTAGGCAGCCCACGGCCGGCCGTGTGAGGTCTAAAGCCACCAGCGCCGGGCGGGCAGCACAAACACCCAGCCGAGCGGCCGGGGCAGGCGCCGTCTTCACGGGCGACCTGGACACAGGTGCATCTGGGACTGAGGGCTCCTGGGGCCCAGGGGAATGAGGAATGAGGAGCATTCAGTGGAGGAGAGAGAGCGCGTTGGATGACCTCATCCTGCTGCCAACCTTTAGCCTCCGAGGAGAAAGCTGACGTCTGCTCGTATTTGCAATCATTTTTCCTCTTTCCTGCAAAACGGCCCCTTCTGCTGGGAGAGCACTTGGCAGGCGGCCCCGCGTGGGCTTGCCAAGGCCTGGCTTCATCCGCGAGGGTGCCTCTGTGCGCCCGCCGAGGGGCAGCCAGGGAGCGGCCCCGGCCAGTGCCTCCCCGAGGGTGGCTGGTGGACTCGGGGTGCCTCTCTCGGGGGATGGACGGCAGAGACCTGGGCTCCTGGTGCAGCTCTGCAAATCCCCCTCCCCCCCGGGAAGCAGCGAGTAGCTGGCCCTCATCCAGCCGTGCGAAGGGCTCCTGGGGAAATCACCACGGGCTTGCCCCTGTAGATAAGCCGAGCGTGGTCATGCCCACTGCACACATAGGCGCTGGCACGGAATCGGGGGGCGGGGGCAGCAGGAACGGGAACAGGAAAGACGGGGCCAGCCCCGGGGCAGCAGAGCCTGGGTCTTCTGGCCGGGGCTGGGGGTCAGGTACAGACGCAACCTGACAACGATGGCATTGCCCGGGGCCAAGCAGCTCTGTGGGTTGTGACGACAGTCACACGTGCGGTGGGAAGTGCGGTAGAATTCACGCTCTGAGTGATCATCATTTTTAAGTGCATTTTGCTTACAGGCAGACCCTCTGCATGGCCTGTAAGAAGCCAGCTGTGGCACACATCATGCTGCCACTTGCGCGCAGGGCCCTGGTGCTGACGACAGGTGCGTGCGTGGTGAAGACAGTCGGTCACCTGCACACCCTCCCAGCGCTGCCCAGTCTCAGAGGTCAACCGTCCGGTCCCACCAGCACGGCCACAACTCACCAGTAACCCTTCCTGCAGTGTACTGGAGGCACGCTCCCCAAACCTCCCTCCCCACTCTGCTCCAAAGCAGGGACCGGGTCACAGTTTCAGCTCGCACACCTGAGTCCAGGTGTTCTTAAAGGAAAGACAATTATCAGTCAATCCACAGGTATCTATCGGACGCCGAGTAGTTAAGATATGGGGCTAATGAATAAGGGGGCATTATTCTCACGTATTCACCATTGTGCATCTCGTCTTCATTTAGAGTCCCTGTGGGGGAAAAGTCTACCACGACTGTACATAGGAAATCAACGCCTTGGGCCGTATTTTCATTCAGCGAACAGAATGCAGAACTTTCTTATCTAGTCACCTGTCATGAGGTCGAGAAAACATGCTCCACCCTGCCGCAGCTCAGCGTCAGCAGTATTGATTCTATTACTCATACTTTATAAATGAGAATGCTATTCTTACGGAATGCAAACATTTGCTTTGTTGTGCTATTGTCTCGGCCGGGCACAAACCTCTCAGTCTTGATATATGTCCATCGATTAATGCTCTTGTCATTGTTTCACGACAGGAGGCATTTCATGATGATTTACAGGGTTACCTGTTGTCGGACCGTAAACTTCTGTTTGCAATCAGGAAAAAGTTAAATGCAAACTTCAACTTGAAAATGACTCTCGGGTTGAGCGTGTTGATAAAACGCCGAGGGCACCACCTGCCCTTCCAGAGGCCACGGGGGCGAACTGGGGGGTTCCCGGCGGGGGGGGGGGGCGGGGGGCGGGCGGTCCTGCCCCCGAGGGCTGACCTGGGTCTGGAGTGCTTTGCCTCACCCACGTCTGGACAGTGCCGCCCTCGGGCCCGGGTGCCCTTCCTAGCCGGCCGCGCGGCCACACTGCCCGGAGCCTGCGGGGCCTGTAGCCCGGTTGGCCGCCCCGCCCCCGCCCCGTGAGCCGTGGGGACGTGGGTTTTCCTAATTCCAATCACAAGGACTCTTCACGCCGCTGCCTTCTGTCCTCTCGGGGCTTGCACAAGTCCCTGCACTTAGTGCACACGGGAAAACCCACAGGGAAACGAGCCTCGGCCTCAGACCAGGCTGCCAGATTCCGGGTCAGACGCTATGCACGGGGTCACCGGTGTGTCCCTTCCAGGTGGCTTTGCCATGTGCGTGAGATGCTGCTCTGGGTGTGGGCCGGGGGCCCCCACCGGCCATGATCTATCCGGGGGTGGCATCTGTCGGTAGGGAGGGTGTATTCCTTCTGCTCCGGGTGCAGAGCCCGGAACCTTCCCCACAGACCTGGCCTTCTCGGCTCGTGGAGGCTGCCCCGGGCTTGCTGGTCTCTGCAGTGTGGTGCTCACCAGGCCGGCTCACCTGACACTCACCTTCCGGTTCTGACGGTGACATGCTTTACGTTCATACCCCGGGGCCTTTCTGGGGACAGAACGCAGCTGTCAGAAGCCTTTCAGGGTGAACAGCCCAGAACAGCCTGTTCTAGAAGTGTCTAGGCTTTTCCATAAACGTGAACCCTCCCGTCCCTGGGGAGGGCGATGTGGCCGGTCTCAGTTCCAGCCCCACTAAGAGCAGGGCCCGAGATGAGGATCTGGGGAAGGTATTCACCGGGGAGGTGACCCCAGAAGTCGGGCGGGACGGGACATCTGTTGAGGGGGTCCCTGGGTTCCCAATGAAGGCGGGGGGGGGGTTGGGTCTCCTCTGAGAAGCGAGGGGATGGTTCCAGAACTGCCCCGGGACTGAAGGGAGAGCAGCGTCTGCCCACAGCTGCCCGCCCCCAGGTGGGGGATGCTCCCAGGGCCGTCAGGACCCCACTTTGCCGCTTGCTGCCGGCCGAGGGCAGAGAGGTGCCCGGCAGGTGCAGGGGAGGTGGCTGGGGCCGGAGCTTCCACACACTTGCGATGTGCCACAGGTGCCCAGGTAGCAGCCTTGGGGCCCAGCCGTGTGCTCCCCTGCCCTGGCGGGTGCTATTTTACAAATTAGCCAGCACTCAGCTCTTTCTTGCAGAGAAGGGGGTATTTAGAAGCTGCCAGCTCGTGTTACTTCTCCCCTCCAGCATCAGATGCTGCTGAGAGACACCAAAGGAGGGGACGAGGGACAAACCCAGAGCAGAGAGCGGACCGCAGGGCGGCAGGAGGTGAGAAGTTCCAGCAGATTTCCTCGAGACCTGCAGTGGACGGGAGCTTGGGGGAGGACGCGGCTGAGATCCTGGGGGCAGCAGGGTGAGTGGGCACTGAGGCTGGAGACAGGGCTGGGTCGTCAGCTTGTCTCGGGAACACTGGTGAGTCTCGCCAGTCCCTGTGTGCGGTCTGTCCATCCACCCTGCACGCCGTCCCGTCCCGGGCGGGGCACAGGCAGCCGGCTTACGAGGATAGGAATTTTACCGTAGACATTTACTAAGGACGCCTTCCTCAGTCTGGAACGTTGGGGGCCCAGCTTAACGGTGAGGTCCCTGCGGGCCACCAGTAGGTCCTGGACGTGACGTGTGCACGGAGTGCCCAGGGAAGGCCCCACCCCCCACCCCGGGACAAGCGGCAGGAAACAGACCTGCGCAGGGGACCCGCCCAGGCTTCCAGAACATTCACTGCACAGGAGCAGCAGATACACAAGGAAACCAGCAGCACAAAATAAGAACCACTCACCCTAAGAGGAGAAAGAAATAGCTCAGGGGTCATAAGTGAATTTCAGAACAAATCCTGACGTATCCTTTAAGCAGGCTTTGCGTTTAAAAATAAGAAAAGGCATTATGAAACCACGAGAAAGAGCACTCAGAAATAAAAACACAAGGATTGTAAGACAAGTCAAAGAGGAGTGGAGAGGTAAGCTGAGAAAATTTTCAGAACACAGAGAAAATAGAAACTATAAGAAAACCACAAAATACATAGAGGATCAATTTGGAAAGTTGAAAAAAAAAAAAACCAGACTGAAATATTTCCTGAGAGAGCAAAGAAAATGGAGAAGAAAATTATCGAAGAAACAACAGAGGAAGACTTCAAGACCTGAAAAGAGACACATGTTTTCAAAATAACAGAAACCGAAGGAGTGTCCATCATGACAAATGGAAAAAGACCTACATATGTTGGTGAGATTTCAGAAAACAAAGGATAAAGAAAGACACCTGGGAACTTGCAAGAAGGAAAAAAACAAGCCACCTACGAGGGATGGGAATCCCGCTAACATCCCTGTTTCCATTCGCAACGGCGTCAACGCCAAGTGTGATTCGGGCGTAAGGGCAAGGCGGACACATTTTGTCTCTGATGGACCTTTTCTGAAAGTGTTACTTGAGGATACATTCCAGAAGGTCAACGAGGATAAGGCAAGGGAAACAAGAAACAGGGCGCTAACCTAGGAGTCCAGTGAAGATACGTTCTAGAGTGACGTTACGCTACAGACTTGCCAGGAGACAGAGCTCGGTCAGCGCAGGAAGTCAGCGGGGTTTACGAAGATCTTATGAGATGAAACTGGGTCATGTCACAGACTGAAAAGGAATCTGGAAGATGGTGGTGGTGTGAGAAAGAAGAAATACTTATTCTCTAAAATAGAAAGAAAGGCCTCTCTGTAAGAGAGCTTTTGGCTGCAAGTAACCGATAATCTGCCCAAAGCGGCTTGCGCAGTAGTGCATTCATTGTTTACTGAGTAGGAACTTCTGTTTACTTCTCCGGTGGGTCAAAGATGCCATCAAGGACCTGGGCCGGCTTCAGTCCTCTGTTCTGCCACCCTCAGCAGGAGAACACGGTTCTCCGGCTTGTCACAGCAGGGCTGGGAGGTGGCTGTCGTAATTCCAGGCACGGTGTGTGTTCATACTGTGTCCAGCAGCAGGGAGAGGAGCAATTGGGGGGGGGGTGGCTGAAGAGGGCCTTTCCTTCTGCCACGGAGGAATAACTTCCGGAATTCTCCGATAGACCTCTCCTCCTGTCTTTCTGGCTGCTGGTGGCTCCTTTGCCCACCTCTTGCTGCGGGGTAGGATGAGAAAGTCAGTGTCTAGCGAGCGGAAGCAGAGTGGTTACTGGTTTCAACCCGTGTTTCTCAGTTCGGTGGAACTTAAAAAAGAAATGGATGACAAGGTCCTAGCCGGGGGATACTGGTCCAACTGGCACGAGGTGGCACCTGGGCATTGGTGGATTTAAAAACTTCCTGGGTAATTCTAATCACCAGGTTTGAGAGCCGCTGACGTGGGTTAGTCATGAGTCGTCCTCTGAAGCTGGGATGTTGTCACTGAGTGAAATCTCAGTTGTGTTTCACCAGGAGGAAGTGGCGTAGGCGTTGGGCAGGCCTAAGAACGATGTCTAGGAAAAGCACAGAACTTTACAGGAAAGCCATGTGCCAGGCGGGAAGACAATGCTGAGACAGGGGTGAACACAGAAGAGACACTCTCTTTGACTTTGATGCTGGGAACACCCTCCCTCGAGTGGCAGAAGGTCTTAACCTTCCACCTAGAGAAAATAAAATTTTACTGTGCTACTCACCCCGAATGGAACGATCTTTGTGCAGTCAGGGTAACATAAATGTACTCATTGTTTCAAAAAATTTTATTTTTCTCTTAGAATCAACCTAGGGATAAAGCCCAGAAGACTAGGTTATGGCTCCAAGACAGAATGTCAATTTATTATTCCCGACAATGTTAACAATAAAATGATAACAGTTAAAAGTGGAGAGAGAGGAGAGAGCAAAGAGGAGACGGAAAGCTGATTTGCTGCTACCCTGATTTCCATGGTGGAAAGGCAAGCGATGCCTTTAGAGTTGGTGGAAGAAATAAAGATTGTCATCTAAATTTGCAAAGGTTAAGAAACAGAAAAACTGAAAATAAGGACATAGCTATCATCATCTTTTGTTTAGTGGGTATTAAGAGGCAGTGTAAGTGAGGAGAACTTCACTTTCCAAATATGCATGCAACTGATCATTTCTAAGGCTGAGACATTAAAGACATAGAGGTTGTATCAGTCAGGATAGACAAGGTTATGCTGTGTAACAAACGACCTTAAAAGTCCTAGCGACACAATGGAACTTATTTAGCAACACAGTAAGACTTATTTCTAGCTCCTGTTCACTGCAGGGCAGTGGCCCTGAGCCCGGGGTTGAGGGTGGTGGCAGGCAGGCACGACGGTGGTTACCTGGCTTCAAGGAAGCCCCAGGAAGCAGCTGCAGCCTGCATTTAGGGTGTGGGCTGCTAACGTAGGTTTAGGGCTCTGGCAGAAATCCGAGAGTGAAAGGTACGACTCGGCCTCCCTTTTTTGGTAAGATTTCCTGGTTTTTCTGTGGCATCTTGGCCAGCCATACTCTGGACTAAGGTCTGCAAACTGGCTGGAGGCCAAACCTGGCCAGCCACTTGTTCTTACGTGGCCCTTGACCTGAGGATGGTTTCTACGTTTTTAAGTGGCTGAATGCAATCAAGTGAGGGATGATATTCCGTGACACGTGAAATTAAAATTTCAGTGTCCGCAAAGGAAGATCTGTCGGCACACGGCTGTGCTCACCCATTTCCATAGCGTCTGTGGCAAGGTGAGTGTCAGGACAGGAGCCACAGGGCCCCGCAAAGCCAGAAACTTGCGCCATCTGGCCCTTTGCAGAAAACGTTTGCTGATCCGTGCTGTAGACGCATTTTAAGGGCTGAAATCTGCTCTGCGGTCCCCAACCGCATCTGTATCTACTCATTCATTCATTCATTTGCATATTTAGCAGGTGTTTGTTCGATCCGCACTTGGCCAGGTCGTGCACTCCTCTGGGTACAAAGATAAGAAAGGTGTGTTTCTTGCGCTTGAGGACAGGGAATATGAACTGACAATTCGGGGCCCACTCTCCCAACTGAGCCGGGGGCTCTTGCTACCTTTCCCGACCCGCCTGTCACTCAGCAAATCATGCGGGGCCGGAGGCTGCCTGTTTTGGTCTATGGAGTAAATCCAGTTTCATGTCAGACCTTTCTCTTTTTGCAAAGCGGGGCCTCAGCCCAGGCAGTAGAGTCGGGTAGAGTTTTCCCCTGGAGATCTCAGGAGCCCGGGGCCTGCGGGATGGGGCTCGCCTCGTGGTCCCGGCCTGCCTGTCCCCTCCCCACGGAGCTCCCGGACGCGTGACATAAGGCCAGCAAAATCGTCCCCCGGGCCCTGGCCTCCCTTCAATGCACAGGCCCGGCTCGGTCCATAAATATTGCATGGAGCTGCCCATGTGCAGCGGGGGAGAATAGACTCCCATCGTCAGCCTCTGTCCCCCTGCCTCGTATTAATTAACTCCGATTTTTGCAGGGCCTGGTCCCGCACCCTGAGGGCTGCGATCTTATCGGGGTCAGGGAGCTCCCAGCTTGAGGCTGGGTGGGGGACAGGCGCAGGCAGGCAGCGGTGGCGGGACCAGCGTTCCTTCCCGGGCAGCCCGGAGCTGTGGCCACTCCTCAGGGCAGGGCTTCACAGATGTCCAGTCGTCCACTCGGCGGTGGGCCAGCTCACGCACGGGCCAGCGTCCTCCTGGAACGTCCTCCAGTGACTCTCCTTTCCTTAAAAGAACCTCGAAGATCCATAAAACATATTTTAAAAATTAACAAAAGCATGCACTGATTCAGCCTTGTCTTCTCTTGTGGGGAGCTGTGCCTTTCTCAGACACAGGCAGCGTCATTTCGTCCACAGTTGACTCCTCCTCAGCAAGACGCTCAAAGCCCTTTGCAGGGCTGGGCAGAGGCCCTGTGCCCAGGGTGTCTCCGACCACCCTTCCGACCCCCCTTCCCTTCCCCATGGTGTTCTGGGCACTCGCTCTGCCCCGGACGCCCCAAGTGCGCACCACCAGGCCTGGGACGTCGTCGGCATCTGTCCTCCAAGCCGGGCACGGCACACTTCCCGCAGACCCTGCCCCGAGCCCGCCCAGCTGTCCTCTCCCGGAGCTTCCGGAACCCACGTCCCGCCTCTGGTCTTGCACCTCCAGGACTGGCCTCCCCTCCGGTCTCTTCCCCTATGCTGGGGGCCGCTGTGGCTGTCCCCTGCAACCGCGTCACTCCACAGTCTACTTAACGACCCTCCGCCCTTCGAGAACGTTTTGGATTTGCTCGCTTGCCCCGTGTTAGTTTGTTCGGGCAGCCGCGGAGCAAACGGCACATGCCAGGGGGCTCGGACAGCAGGCGTTTGCTTTCTCCCAGCTCCGGGGGCTGGGAGTCTGAGATCCGGGCGCCAGCAGGGCTGGTTTCTCTGGAGGCCGGGCTGTCTGTCTGTGTGTCTGCACCCCAGTCTCCTCTTCTCGTGAGGACCCCAGTCCTCCTGGAGTAGGGCCCGCCCTCCCCGGCTCGTTTCGCTAATAACCCGAGTATCTCTTTGAAGCCCATCACCAAACGCAGCCACGTTCTGAGGTCCCGGGGTTGGGACTCCAACATGGGAATGTTGGGGGCTCAGCACAGACCATAACATACCCTAACAAGAAAAATGCATTAAAAAGAAACATCCTTGAATATTAAAAAAAACAAAAGAGTGGAATGTGGCCGGGCGCGGCGGCTCACACCTGTAATCCTAGCACTCTGGGAGGCTGAGGCGGGAGGATCGCTTGAACTCAGGAGTTTGAAACTAGCCTGAGCAAGAGTGAGACCCCATCTCTACTAAAAATAGAAAGAAATTAATTGGCCAACTAAAAATATATAGAAAAAATTAGCCGGGCACGGTGGTGCATGCCTGTGGTCCCAGCTACTCAGGAGGCTGAGGCAGGAGGATCGCTTGAGCCCAGGAGTTGGAGGCTGCTGTGAGCGAGGCTGACGCCACGGCACTCTAGCCAGGGGAACAGAGTGAGACTCTGTCTCAAAGAAAACAAAAAGACCAGAATGGACTCAGACGCTGTCTGAAGGAGGCAGGTCTCAGGCAACTTGGCCTCCGGGTCCTGTCCAGCACTGGAAGCAGGTGCCACCCCCATTCCACGAGGGAGGAGGCAGTGCTCCCCCCTGACAGTGGAGAATGGGGACCCCAGCTTGCTTTGGAACGCGGGCCTGCACCCCTATCCTTTCCCCCTCTCAGCCGTCTGCCGGGTGACGGCGGTTGCGGCCTTGATGAGATTTGGGTTCAGATTTCTCCGAATGTTGCAGGTTTCTCGGGCAGGAGAGCCCTGCCTGCCTTGTGCTGGGGGCTTCCTTGTGCCACTGCCTCTCTCCTGTGCCACCAGGCCCGGCACACGCGTGGTAGCCGTGTTCTCTTTTCCCACTCCTTAGAGCCACGGGCAACTACAGGCTGGGTATCCCTGCGAATCTGTCGCCAGTGTTTCCGGACAATCAGCCTTCACGTCGCGGAGTTATAAATTCCTGGGAATTGGAATCCGAGTGCGCGTTTGCCCAGGACGGTCGCCGAGCCCCAAGGAGTGAGGGATTTTGAAGAGCAATGCCAGAGAGGTTCTCCTTTCAGCTAGCGATCGCGTGCTTTATTTACAGCTTCACATTTCCTTAGTTCAGAGGATAATGCTATTTTTGTCCTGAAAAATTCAGCCTTCCTATTAATAACAAATGCAAAGCCCCGGCCATATCCTGCCCCTGTTCCGTGCACGGATCGATGGCAGGATATAGCTCGTGCTATGTGTGTCTTTTCTTTACCGATAAAACGTTCTTTCGAGATATTTTTAACACAGTTTGGTTATGATTTGTCCGGAGTGGTCGAAAACGTCCCAGTGTGTTTTTAGCCTCCTTGTTTGGTTGCCACCATGCAGAAATGGTGCACAGGAATCCGTCCAATTTTTATAGGAATAAAAATTTTTGGAGGTTGAAAAAGACGTTGAGATCACCTGCTCCCTCCCACAGCCTCGCTGTGGAGATAAAAAGAGCCAAGGCCCAGAGAGCTTAAGGAGCTTAAGTCTGGCTGCTAGTTAGTAGTGGGGGAATCGGTGCTAGAACCCAGGGACCCGCCCATCAATGCGGGATTTCCTCTCTGCAGATACCTCCTGGGCTGAGCCCTGGGTTTGTGCGGCTCGCTGCTCCCCTGCTACGGAATCCGCTCCGTGGACCCCGGTCCCTGCCAAAGCTAAGGGGTGCGAGGTCAGCGCCTGCAAGCGGACTGTTTGCAGGGCCTGGATTCCCGCCAGTCTGGTCATTACGGGCACGCCGCGGCTCCTTAATCCGCCATTGGTTCGCACGGAGCGGCTTCTATCTGGCAATTACCCGTGTTGTCATTTGTGTTGGCGTCCGGCGTGGGCTCGGGGCTGGAACTGATGCCCGGTGCGCCGAATCGGGGAAGAGAAATAGAACCACACGGATTAGATGTTTAAGAGATCGCAGCCCTCCCCACAGGGTCCCCCAAAGTCTCTGCCTTTGCACAGCTCGAACAGGAAACAATCTCGGGGCAATCTGAAAATAGGCACAGGCCGCCGCTGTTACTCTGAGCAAAGCAGTATCGATCTGGCCCTGCTTCTATTGATTTCATGTCACCTCTGTGATTTGATCATGTTTTCTTTCCTATCTGTTTGCAGCCTTTTCTTCTATTGTCTGCCGCGAAGCAGCCAAGGCCTTTTAGCCTCTGGGCTGGGCAAAGTAACTTTGTTTTCCATTTGCATTGTTTTTGAGGAACGGGTACACTGGCATGGGGGGCCGTTGGTGGGCAGCACTACGTGGGTGGGAACGCGAGGTGCTTGCTGTGGGGGTCCAGCGTGGCGCTGGCTGGGTGGGGAGCGGCTCCGTGGGTGAGGCCGGGAATGCCACGTCTCCTCTCTCTCCTGCGATCACGGGAGGACGTGGCCACTGTTCACCAGCTCAGAGATGTCCAGGGTAGAAGGAACGCTGCACAGTCACGCCCTAAAGGGAAAGCTCATTTGGATTTGGCAGGGAGGAGGCCGGGGGGCCTAAAAGGTAGTCCCCAAGAAGACGCTGAGTGCACTGTGGTTTAGAACGGGCTTTAGTTCCTAGGCCAGCGTGGCAGCCACGAACCGTGGCAAGCAGACAGCTGACGGTGGCAGATCTGGGGAGACCGCCGCTGGCAGCCGGGAGGCCCTCCTGGTTTCTGACGGCAGGAGCTGTCTGTGAGCGCTGGCCCGGGGCTTGGTGTCGGCGTGGGGGCAGAGGAGGCGTCTGAGATGTCTGTGCGGTTGGTGATGATCTTCTCATTTGAGACTCTGTGATCCGAGAGCATTACTTTAAGATTTTTAAATAGTGCCTTTTTTAAAAAGAAAGTTTTGCTTTTATTTTTATTTATTTTTTTCAGAAGCGGTCGATATGTATAGAGAGGTACGGATGGGAGTGGGGTGTGGGGGCGAGAGAGAGAGAGCATGCACGTGAGCGCACACCCACCCGCGCCAGTCAGGGTCCGCTGGGAGTGCAGTGGGGCCGGCCGGGAGGTCAGACCCTTGGAGGTTTGTCTGGCAGCGGCGTCCCCTCGGGCAGAGGCCAGGTGCACTGCGCGGCTCTGACTGTGCACACGCCCGTCTCTGCTCACACGTGTCCTGCCCTCCCCGCCATCCACTTCCGCTGAGAGCAGGATCTGCTCAGATGCTACGTCCACCTCGACCAAACGTTTCAGCCCCAACCCTGAACGTTTTTGGAAATTAAGACTCACTCAGCGAAATAAGTTGCATATTAAAGAAGGAATCAAAATGGTGCCTGCAATCTGGTTAGTGCCAGTGGGATCCACACACCAGCTCTGTGGGGTGGGGGAAACAGTGCTCGTGGCAATCCACAGTGCTAACCACGGGTTGTGCATTCATTAGCATACTGCCCATTCATGTCATTAGCATATTGTCCATTCATATCATCACCATATTATTATTCATATCATTACCATATTGTTCATTCATGTCATTACCATATTATTATTCATATCATTACCATATTGTCCACTCATGTCATTAGCATATTGTCCATTCATGTCATTACCATATTGTTATTCATATCATTAGCATATTGTCCATTCATGTCATTACCATATTGTTATTCATATCATTACCATATTGTCCATTCATGTCATTACCATATTGTCCATTCATGTCATTACCATATTATTACTCATATCATTACCATATTGTCCATTCATGTCATTACCATATTGTCCATTCATGACCACACAGGAAAAAGTGCAGGTGAATATGCTACTCAAGAGGTCACAAAAGGGACAAGACAATAAGCACATACACAAAGCAAGAAAAGCCGGGAGAACAAGGTGACATGTGCCAAAGTACCATGTTAGAAAACAGCAATGCCTAAACTGGTTACCAATCCCATATGTGGGTTGTTTGGGAAAAAATGAAGACATCCAAAAAGTCCAATGAAAAAGAGAAAGCACAAATGCTTCAAGTTAGAAATGGAAAGGGAGATATGCTCACGATATAAAATTATGAAAGTGGAATCATGAGGATGAGTGTGATTATAATACTCTGCTTGTAATTTACAGATTATTATTTTTTTAATTTCAGCATATTATGGGGCTACCAACCTTAAGGTTACATACATTGCCCTTGCCTCCTCTCCCCGCTGGAGTCAGAGCTGAAAGCGTGTCCATCCCCGAGACGGTGCGCGTCACACTATGTATGTAAATACCCATCCCCTCCTCCCCCCTCCCACCTGCCCAACACCTGACAATGTTTTTTTTTTTTTTAACATTTTTGTTACATTTTATATCTTTGCCTCTCCCTAGCAAGGGTTAGAGGTATTCCCTTCCCCCTCTACAATGTTCACCAATTTGACGTTTTCTTTAAGGGGGGGATAAAGGCTGGCAAAACTGGCTTAATAAAATGTCCAGGGCGGGTGCAGTGTGTGTGGCCCCAGGGCTGGATGCACTGAAGGTCGAGCCTTCCACCTGGTGCATCATATCGATGCAGCAAAATAGCACTTGTGCCTCGTGACTGCACAAAAATTAAAAATTACAAAGATGTTTAAAGCACGAATAGATTAATGCAATTGGAATAAAGTTTAAAGGAGTTATTTCATAAACAAGAAAACACAGATCCATGACACAGGCAAATTTTAGTGGCAAGTTCTTTTAAACTTTCAGGGAATAGATAATTCTCATGTTATATAAATATCCACACACAAGAGGAAAAGCTTCCCAAATTCATTTTTCAAAGTTAGCATAATTCTTATGTGAATCTTGACCAAAATAGTATGAAAAATTACAGATCGATCTCATTTATGCATATAAATGCATTAAATTGTCTTCCTAATTAAATCCTGCAGAATATTGAAAGCATATTACATCTTGATTTTAATAAGGATTTATGTCAGAGATGAGATGCTGGTTTAATATAGGATACTGTTAATGTAATTTATCACATCAAGAGGCCTAAGGACAAGGAAAAAATTCATCTTGATGAATTTCTAAGGGACTCTTTATGCTAAAAATTTTTTAGCAGGTCATGAACAGAATGATTCTTTTTTAACTTGGTAAATATTGTCTTTTAAACTAAACTCTAACATCACACATTAGGGTAAAACAATCAAGAGATGCCTATTAAACTCTCGAATGAGGCAAGAGAGCTCATTTTCCCACTATGATACTGACCTACAAGTTTTAAACAATGCAATAAGACAAGAAAAACATAAGAAATAATATGTATTGCCAAAAGTCAGATAAAAATTATCACAATATGTAGATGTTTTGGTGGTATACCTAAAAAAACTCAAGAGAATAAATTGAAAATACTGCTAGAACTATTGAAAGAGTTTATACTAAATTGGCTAGTTGTAGCATAAAAATATTATCTATTAGGTGTTCTATATGTTGATAATAACTAGTTTGAAAAGAAAAGGGGAGAAAAGATCGTATTTGTTGTAGTATATAAAATATCTTAAAATAATTTTAGACATGTGCAGAACTTGTATATCAAATCAAACTTTTTTCATTTGACTAAATGGAAAGATACAGATAAGTCATGTTGCCAAAAATAAAGACTCAACATTATACAGCTATACTTTTCCCTTATTAATTTAAGTGCATAATATAGTTCCAACCAAAATTATTTCAGGGTATTTTTGGAACTTGACCAAGTGATTCTAAACTAGAGAAATAAAAAAATGGGTGGAAATAGAAATTTTTGTAAAATAAATTCAATGGTTGTTGTATTTGCTCTACCTGATTGCAGGTATTATGAAGAAATATTAAATCAAACAGTGAGGAAAAGGTAGATCAATATAACAAGAAAGAAAATGAAAAAAAAATACAGACCCAGTATTTTATAAAAATTTATCATAAGATAAAATATACATTTCCCATCAGTGAGAAAAAAATTGGTTATTCAGTTCATTCAGTGAGTGGTGTTTGGACACTAGGTTTCTGTTTGAAAAAGCAGAGTTAGAATTCTACTTCCCAGCAGAGACTAACATTAATTTCATGTTGAATCAATAATTTCCTATTTAAAAAGTATAAAAAATCAAAGGGGAAAAAACGAGAGCAATATTTATCTAATCTTAGGATGGAAAAGACCTTTTAAAGCATAAAAAAGAGAACCTATAAAGGTAAAGATTAATAGATTTGACTATATTTAGATCAAAATGGTTGCAAATTAAAAATGGAATCTCAAGACAAAATGAAAACAAAATGTACTGGAAAAATATTCACATATGGCAGACAATGAGTTAAAAAACCTTAAATATAAAAATATTTTTAAGGATCAATGAGAAAGTGTTTACCATCCAAGGAGAAAAACGAGCAATGGTGCCAACAGACAATTACCAAAAGTGAGACAAACGGCCAACAAAACAAGTAAAGTGCTTATCCCACTAGCAATCCAATAATTCACAATAAAAGAAAAAAATATTTTTCAATGATCACATTGGCAGAGATAAAACAATGACATACCATCCGGGTCTGGCAAAGGTTGACTGACACAAACATTCCCGCATACAGCTACGAGCAAATTGGTACCATTTTCCGAAAGTAATTTTATAACTTTTTATCAAGATTCTTAATGCTTACACCATTCAACCCAGCAATAAACCTGTCCTAGGGATTTATCCTAAAGAGATAAATAAAAAGCTACATATAAGAATTTTTTTTTTACTTCAATTTGTGTATAATGCCAAAAGATTGGAGACAACATAAATAGCCAAATAGGAAATTGTCTGGTAAAGCACACCCTACTTGTGCAGTGGAACCCACAGGGGACCATCCAGTGAGTGTGACGTCTTCGTGACCAATGCAAGGGACCGATAGTATGCTTGTGAGACAGTGTGCACCCACCGTTGTAAAATAAGCCTTTTAGGTATGCTAAGTGCACAGGGGAGTCATTATTGTGCCCTCGACGATGGGGTTAAGGGTGCCCAAAAGTTACCTTTCTGCATTGTCCACGTTTTGTGCAGCGAGCTTGCCTTACTTTCATAATCAGCCGGGGAACATCGTGGGGCCAAGAGGACTTTTTGCAGACTGAAATGGAGGAGCGAGCTGTGCGGAAGAGCTCCCGGCACTTGAAATGAGCTCGGTTGCCTGGGTCTGGCTGATGTGCGTGCGGGCTGCAGAAGGATTTTCAGATGTTTTCTCTGCCCCAGCGTCAGGAGTTCTTGGTGGAAGGATCGGCAGTGCGCTGGGGGGCTAGAGCCGGGCAGCGTTGCCATGACTCGTGCCAGCAGGTGTGGCCTAGGCGTTGACAGTCAGGGTGCCCCCCCCCAGAAAGGGGGCTCTCAGTACGTGGGGGATGGGGGCCTTTTGGACCTCCACCGCCCCCCCCACCCGCCCCCCGTGTGCACAGGTGTCAGCTCAGGTGAGCCAGGTCCTCGGGGGTAAGGGCCTCCTTGGAGAGTATTTTCATCCTCTCGGGACTGGGAGGCCGGATGCCCGTTTAATGCTGAAGGAGCAGAGGGAGTAAGAACCGTGGAATCTGGGTGGGGAGCGGCACACGGCTCACCTGGCCCAACCCCCGCGCCCCGCAGGTCCCGGCTCTGTAGCGCCTTGAACCGACTACGCACTCCGAGCGGAGGTTTGGTACTTTCAGAGCAGTGCTTCTCTGGTTCGGTGTCCAGAAGTTCTGCATCGCAGTGGGAATACCTGGAGGAGGTGGGCGTGTCACTGTCTGGGGGCCCTTGCCACACCCCACACACCTGGCCCGAGCTCTGCCCGCTGAGCGGCCCTGCGCTCTTCTCCACCTCTCTGTGACGAGGGCTTGGCAACAGCCCCCTGTGTTCCTTTTTGCAGGAGATCTTTTTCAGCGCAATGATAACGGCAATTTAGTGAATTTGTTGAGTGCTTGCTTACTTAGAGACAGATGTTGTGACTTAGGTCAATTATCTCATACAGAGAAAGTCTGTGTTTTTAGATGAGAAAACAGAGTTTCAGAGAGGTTGAGCAGCCGTCCGAAGTCACACAGTGAATAAACTGTAGATTTGGGGATGGACTGCAGAGCCGGCATCCTGGCCCAGCCTGGGGGGCTGCTCCCTGCACTTTCTGTGTTTCTCACGAGTTGGTCTTCTAAGGGGCCTGGTCTGAACCCCCAAATCTGAATTTGCTTTGATCAGCTACAGTGTGAACATTAAATTCCATCAGTGCGGCTCAAACTTGTGTTTTAAAAATTGTGTTACGTTTCTCCCACCTCTCGCATCTGCTGTCCGATTCAGCAGGTCTGTCCCGCTCGTCCCAGATTGTCTCCACGGCTTTCCCAGCTTGTGCTGGAGAGTTCAGGGATTCATGTTCCTGCTGCAAAAACTCCATTCTGTTTTTCTTTAGTTTTGCTGTGTATCCGAACTATTTCCATTTACCGTTATTTTTATCTGGACGTTTGAACATTAACTGTACCTTAAGTCTTGTGTCAAAGTTACATTTTATTCGTGGATTTATTTTATATTTATATTTACGCTGGCGGGAGACTCTCCGAGGACGGGGACCCTGTGAACAAGCCTGTTAACACGTTCAGCGCCAGCCCGGGGCTTCTCCCGTCCCGCACGTCCCCATTCCGTCCACTGGGACGTCCCAAGCCGAGGGCTGTGGCCGTGGATACCCTGGAAACTGTGCTATGTGAACAGTCCTGAACATGCGTCTGTTTTAATGGCACTTCTCAGCCTCTCCTGATAGTGGGACGGAGAAAGGGTGACAGACAGGCCGCCGGGTGGTTGCTCTGTGGCTGTCGGGATCCGCACCAGGCCCTCCCTCCTGGACCGCGGTCTCTGTGGGGGATGCTCATGGCCCCGTCCCACCCCAGCACTCTGGGGGTGTCCGTGGCTCTCCGCACCCCCTGCTCCCCACAGACACGGGTCAGGAGGACGTGCTCCGCCTCTGAGCAGACCGTCGCTCCCCGGAGCGAGCCTGGGTGGCCCCCCAGTCTCCATCCAGCGGACCTGCCGTCCACCTCGGGCGCACATGCCGAGTCCTGCGGTGACCGCGGGGCCATGGGACGGGTCCTCTGGGCCACACTCGGAAACTGTGCCCGTGATTTTATAGCCCTGCCTCATGTATTTTTCAGCGCATCCCGCTGGCTGACAAAAATTATACCTTGGGATAACTGCTACAGAGTGACCTAAAAATAAAACGTAAGAAATGACTGCATCTTAAGTACTCAGTGAACCAGCTGGGTCCATTAGCTGCCCTCCGTCTTCCTGACCGCCAGGTTCTAGAAACCCAGGGCAGAGCGTTTGGAAGCCCTGAGATCCTGCCTTTTTAGAAACCGGGTTGCCTTAGAATTTAACTTCACACCGCTCTTCCCCAAGCGCCCCCCCACCATTGCCTGCAGCTTCTCAGAGGCCCCCAGACCCAGGATGGGGGCACCAGTAGGGTCACAGCAGCGAGGGGGGTGGCCGTGTCAGGGAGGTGGGGGTCACTCCACCGGTCAGAGGAATGCCAGGGTGGGCGTCTCACCAGCCTCGGGCGGGTTGCAGACCTGCTCTCTTCCTGACCTTGAACATGCATGTGACATTTCTCCCTAGGAAACGGTGACCCCGTCAGGGACATGCAGGCAGGTGGGAAGGAGGCTCTGGAGCATGCTCCGCCTGGGTTGTCAGTGGGCCTTGGGTACCGACCGACCGGTCACTAGGGGCAGCCCCAGTGCAACCCAAGCTTCGTGCACAGGTTGCCATGGCCACAGCACTTAGGGTGTCGCACGGTGTCCCCAACAGGTGTGGACCCAGCGGGGTCCTCCTCGCCACGCCCCACTGCCAACGCTCTCAGGGAACAGCTGGGTCTCTCGGTTCATGCCAGCCGTGTTCCCATCTCAGCTCCAGAGTGAGGACGTGTTTTACGAAGAGAGATCCCTCGAGGTTGCCCGCAACGCCCGCCGGCTCAGAACGCAGCCCACGGGGCTGCCGGCTTGTGTCCGTCATCACGGCGGCGGCAGGTCCAGTTGTCTTCCACCCCCAAACACCCCAGCCAACGTCACACACTGGCGTCTGCAAACCCTCTTCTTCGGCAGGCAGCAGCCCTCTCTCCTTTGAGAAAGCATGCTGTGGAAATTACAGATCCACACAAACTGAGATCCTGTTGCATTTAAAAAAATCAGCCTTGTCATTATCACAATGTTCTCCCCCACCAGAATCCTGGAGGAAGGCCCAGGGCCATTTCTGGCGTGTCATCGGTGCTGGCCACACATCAGAGAGAGGGAGTTGTCCTGTCTTTGATTCGGAAGATGAGTCAAGCTATTCACAGGCCGCGGTGGACACCTGCTGCGGCGTCCCCACTGTCCAGTCTGATGAGGTGGTCTCTCACCCCACCCCGTGTGGTTGGGAGGATGACACACACAAGAGGGTGACATCCCAGAGCTACGAGTGGTTGGTACCAGGTGAGCATTCAGAGCCAGGAGCCCAGAGAGGGAAGCCGGGCATCCGCAGGGCACCCAGAGAAAGGGGACGGAAGGGGTTTAAAGCGCTATTCGGCGGGAAAATTCCGCACACCTGCCTTCTAGTGTCACCAGGACAAGATGTGCCCCAGGCAGGCCATCACGCCTCCCTGGGCCCGACGTCACTCTGTAACTCAGCACAGAGCAGACTCGGGACTCGGGCAAGCTCCTGGACCTCCCGAAGCCACTCTTCCCTCTGTAAAATGAAGGTCACACGCATACCTGTCTCACCTGGCTGTCATTGAGATAAATGAGACGAGATGCAATCCGGCAGACATCAGCAGTGACCATTGCTGTCATGTAACGCACAGGCCGTGGGTCGTGCTGTCTCCCAGGGTTCTTCTCAGTCGGTGACTCCAAGGCAGGTAGTGGCGGCATCTTCCCTGCCAAACCCCCAAGACAGTAGCCGACATGCCACAGGAGGCTCCTCCGTGCCACTGCCCATGCCCCTGGGGGGTAGAGCACATGCCACGGCGGCCATGTGTGACATGTAGGAAGTGCTTCCTGCTGGGACAGAAGGCAGGAGCTTCCATCTGGAAACCCCAGGGAGGGTCTCAGCGGAGACTCCTCACAGTGCTGCCTGCTGAGAGCCAACCCGTGCGGGGATAGGTGGGAGGCGCTCGGCAACCCAGTCGTCCGGGGCCATCTTGCAGCCACTGAGAAACGTGGCACCCATGAAGGAGGCGTGTCTTCCCGCGGAACTCTGGGGACACGGGGAGCGTGGACGGGGCCCTCCTTCCTCCCACCTGCCCAGGTGGCTGCACTTTGCGTGTGGGCCGTGCCGCCACGCCTGGGTGAGTCGGAAGCTGGCGGCACGCGGGCCTGGGTGTGGGGCTGTTTGTTGTTGCAGCCGGACCAGCCCATCCTGACTCACCTGCTCTGCCACGCCACACCACACCACGCCACGAGTGAGCGTCCCGGGGCTGTCCTGTTTCTCATCTTTGCGTCTCTACAGTGCCTCTTCACGTCTCCGTGTAAGGCGTCCCAGCGCAGGTGGCCCAGTGTCGCCCTTTGCCCGAGGGGGGTGGGTCTAGGAGGTCAGGGCTGCTCCCCTGTGGGACTTTGCACGTGTCCAGGAAGACCTGGAATGTTCTCTGCCCGGCCTGGCCCTGCCCGAGGTCCGCTCGGCGCCCTGGGCCGTGGAGGCAGGGCTGGCGCCCAGCAGTGAGCACGTTGCCAGGCAGCCGGAACAGACGGGGAAATGTCAGCTCGGTCCCCACAGGACGGGGCTGTCCACCCACGGGGCCGTTCCCGGTTCTGGACGCGCCTCCACGTTCCCTGAAGGCAGAGGGTGGGTGTTCGGGGGCTGATCCACCCCGCAGGCACCACCGTCCTGCCTCCACGCCAGCCAACCCCCCCTCAGCCCTCGTCCGGGACCCGCGGCCAGGGATGCTCTCGGTCAGGAGCAAATGAAACTTCCTGTCCCCACCGAGGGGCGCTGTCCTGGGGCCTGGCCCCTTGCAGGCCTATTCCCAGGGGGTCGGAGCCAGGTGACAAATGACCCACTTGCGTGGAGAAGGTTCCCGAATGGGGCTGTGTCCTGTGTGAGACGTCAGCGTTGTCATGGGCCTGACTCAGTGGCACTCTGTGGTGCAGCAGGTACCGTGTTTCCCTGAAAATAAGCCCTACCCATAACATAAGCCCTAGCAGGATGTCTAAGCATTTGCAAAATAGAAACCCTACCTGGAAAACAAGCCCTAGTGACGGGCGTGGCTACGCAGCGCATCTGCACAACCCGTGCATGTCGTCGTGGAGCGGGAAAGAAGACGAGCAGCCCTTCTCACCTGCCCTGTGAGAGCTCTAGTGCTCCACATGAGAGATTGGGGCCAGTGGTTCTAAAGGAAATAGAGTCGCAAGAAATTCAGGATGGAATTAGGAGTTTGGAGAGTGATGACGATGTTTCAGAAGAAGACGACTCAGCTATATTTGAATAAATGTAGATGGTTGTACCGTACTTCAAAGAAATAACATGTCCCCTGAAAATAAGCCCTAGGGTGTCTTCTTGAGGAAAAATAAATATAAGACCCCATTTTATTTTCAGGGAAACACAGTAGGAAGCTGAGGGCGTGGCAGGCAGGACTCCGCCGGGTTGGCCGCAGTTCTGGGTCAGCAGGGCTGGGCAGCCACACGGGCCACGCAGGCTCCTGCTCCTTCTGTGCAGCCCCGGCTCTGGGGACAGGGAACAATTGTGTCTGTGGTGGCCACCCAGGGTCACTAGGGATTGCCATGGGGGGGGAGACGCTCGTGTCTTCTGCAGCCCCTGCCCGCCGGGGAGGGAGGGGAGGACCTCCCATCAAAGCCGGAGCGAGGAGAGGACGTCCCGGGTGGGTGCAGACGGGAGGCGGCAGGCATCTGAGGCTCACGCAGCCAGACAGGCAGACGGGCGCGGCCAGGGCTCCGGCTGGGCACGGGCCGCTGGCCGGTGCGGAGGCTTGGAGGGCGGTGGGGCGGGGCCTCCTGGGCCTGAGACATCTTCCACCCTCGTCTACTCTACAGCCAGCTGCAGGCCCTGTCTGCTCAGCCCAGGTCTCCCCTCTGTGCCCCGCCCGCCCAGAGCTGTGTGCCTTTTGGAAGAGCCACCGGTGATCCCGCGCTTCCGGGCGGCCCCAGCCCACACTCGAGGAGCTCCCTTTCTCTCCCGAGTGTTTACTGCCCGCTCTGCCCTCTGTTTGGTAGCCGCCGGACAGAACTGCTTTGTTCTGCGTGGGGCCCGGCTCGCTGTCCCGCCATTGTGGACGCATGACAAAGAGCCCGTGGCCTGAGTCACCGCCGACCCGGCCGGCCGGCGGGGCTGCCCTTCCTTCCTCTTCCCTCCCCAGCAGAGGCTGTGAGCTCATCCCGGCCATTAGATGATTAGATGTGCGCTTCGCCCCTGCCTCTCCCGTCCCCTCCCTCCTCCTCCTCCTCCTCCTCCTCCTCCTCTGCTGCTGGAGGAGTGAGTCAGGAGCTTGTGTCATGAGCACCCCGAGAGCGTGCCCCCCAACTCCCACAGGGGAGAAGGAGGGGAGCCCGCAGCACACGCTGGGCGGGGGGAGGGGTCCCGGGATGATGGGGCCCAGCTCTGCGCAGAGCCCACCGCCCACCCCAGCCCACGTGCTCCCGCCAAACCGTGCTGCGAGGGTGCCTGTAATCCTAGCACTCTGGGAGGCTGACGCACGAGGATCGTTTGAGCCCAGGAGTTGGAGACAGAAGAATGGCCAACAAACATATGAAAAAATGCTCACGATCTCTAATCATCAGGGAAATGCAAATCAAAACTACAAGGAGATATCACTTAACTCCAGTGAGAATGGCCTTTATCAAAAAGTTTCCAAATAACAAATGCTGGCGTGGATGCGGAGAGAGAGGAACACTCCTACACTGCTGGTGGGACTGCAAACTAGTTCAACCTCTGTGGAAAGCAATATGGAGATACCTTAAAGCGATACAAGTGAATCTACCATTTGGTCCAGCAATCCCATTACTGGGCATCTACCCAAAAGATCCAATGACCCTCTACAAAAAAGACACCTGCACTCGAATGTTTATAGCAGCACAGTTCATAATCGCAAGGCTGTGGAAACAGCCCAAGTGCCCATCAATCCAAGAATGGATTAATAAAATGTGGTATATGTATACCATGGAGTACTATTCAGCTCTAAGAAACAACGGTGATATAGCACATCTTATATTTTCCTGGTTAGAGCTGGAACCCATACTACTAA
>VSMD01045565.1:0-17143 GCA_008750895.1 Mirza zaza
GGAGTTTGAGGTTGCTGTGAGCTAGGCTGACGCCACGGCACTCACTCTAGCCTGGACAATAAAGTGAGACTCTGTCTCAAAAAAAAAAAAAATGTAGGCTGGGCAGGGTGGCTCACACCTATAATCCTAGCACTCTGGGAGGCCAAGGCGGGTGGATTGCTCGAGGTCAGGAGTTCAAGACCAGCCTGAGCAAGAGCGAGACCCCGTCTCTACTATAAATAGAAAGAAATTAATTGGCCAACTAATATATATAGAAAAAATTAGCCGGGCATGGTGGCACATGCCTGTAGTCCCAGCTACTCGGGAGGCTGAGGCAGAAGGATCGCTTGAGCCCAGGAGTTTGAGGTTGCTGTGAGCTAGGCTGACGCCACGACACTCCAGCCCGGGGAACAGAGTGAGACAGAGTGAGACTACGTCTCAGAAAAAAACAAAATGTAAATAACCGGCAACTTACAAGAAGATGTAGCTAACCGCAAATCTACAGCTTCTGTAACTGACTTGCTTGCTAAGAAAGTTTGTGACTAAGAAAGTTTGTGGCTGCTCTCCCTCCTTGCATGGAGTGGTGACAGCCCCTGCGCAGGAATAAATAAAATTTGGCTAATTGGATTTTGGTGTCCGAGTCCCCTTGATCCACTGGTTTATAACACTGTGTAGTGATTGTGTCTTCTTCACCAGTATATCCCCAGTACTTGGAACATACTGAAAACCGAAAAATGTTTATTGAACAATTTTGTCCTCTTTCAAATCCCATATAGAATTACATATTGTGCATATTTTGTATATCAAATGCTTAGATTGTACCATTCTTGTTTTTTTCATTTTTGTCTGTTTTGCTTATCAGATTATAACTGTCCCAGAACAGTGCCCTATAACCAGCTCGTAGTAGCTCCTGCTGTTTTACCATTTGCGTGTCTTTCCTTCTTTTATTTTCCTCCAACTTACAGTGAAAAGAACAATTCGAAGGAAGACAAAAATTGTCTCTTATGTGAGAAGCAATTTATGCAAATCTGAATACTTGCCAGGAGCAGCTTGAGAAAAAGGCAGAAGATGGTGGGGGAGATCTGCCCAGCGCACAACTAAATGTTGCATTTATTTGGTAACAGCCAAGATCTCTTTCAAGGTGACTGGCATTCACACAAGTACACAGAGGAGGAGGAGGGTCTGAGTGAACTGCCAAGCATTTCAGCCTCTCCCCTGAGACCAAGTACATCAACAGTTCTCTAGGAAGAAAAAAAACTGATTTGAAAGTCTGGCACACTGCCAACTACAAGACATCCCTCCTCCATTGGGAACACAAAGGACCTGCATTTGCTTCCCTCTCTGAGCACATTGATGGAAAGTAACAGCTGCCACCTTTCTCCAGGAGACTTGATCATAACTTCCCACAGCCAAGGGTTTGCTGTGAAATTTCCACATTACCTAAAGATTTGAGAAACACAGATTATAAACGATTATACATGCAAACTATCTCAAAATAAGCATACCCATTAGTACCAGTTCTGAAAGATTAATGACTCCAGCTATTTTCCAACTCTTTTTCTAGCCTTGTAAAGGCAAGACAACCTCTCTGGGATCCTATCTATTTTAAAGATAGGCAAACAGGCCGGGCGCGGTGGCTCACGCCTGTAATCCTAGCACTCTGGGAGGCCGAGGCGGGCGGATTGCTCAAGGTTGGGAGTTCGAAACCAGCCTGAGCGAGACCCTGTCTCTACCAAAAATAGAAATTAATTGACCAACTAAAATATATATATACAAAAAATTAGCCGGACATGGTGGCGCATGCCTGTAGTCCCAGCTACTTGGGAGGCTGAGGCAGTAGGATCGCTGAGCCCAGGAGTTTGAGGTTGCTGTGAGCCAGGCTGATGCCACAGCACTCACTCTAGCCTGGGCAACAAAGTGAGACTCTGTCTCAAAAAAAAAAAAAAAAAAAAAAGATAGGCAAACAGCCAAAAACTCTGTGGTTAGTTCCACCCTAGGGTGTCAGGGCTATACAATGTAGACCATAAGCCTAACGTGCCCCTTACCCTTTTTGCAATTGCTCCAATGTATTCGGCAGATCCAGAATCTCTCAAAGCATGTTCCCTCAAGAAGCCCCATGTAAAAGAGTTTCTGTAATCAAAAATTATTTGGAAAACCCTGCAAATTCCCTCTTAGAGCTTCACCATGCATAGTAAGCATAATATAAGCTCTGAGAAATATACAGAAAAGAAACTTCTCTAACTTTTTAGGTCTTAATTACTAGCAATTGTAGCTTGATCTTAACTTGCTCTTTATTTCTATACTCTTGAGAACTAGTGACATCAGTCTTATATACTATTCTATTTTTAGCACTTTTTTTTTTTTTTTTTTTTTTATTGCCCAGGCTAGATTGAGTGCCATGGCGTCAGCCTCGCTCACAGCAACCTCAAACTCCTGGGCTCAAGCAATCCTGCTGCCTCAGCCTCCCAAGTAGCTGGGACTACAGGCATGTGCCACCATGCCCGGCTAATTTTTTCTATATATATTAGTTGGCCAATTAATTTCTTTCTGTTTATAGTAGAGATGGGGTCTCGCTCTTGCTCAGGCTGGTCTCGAACTCCTGAGCTCAAATGATCCGCCCACCTCGGCCTCCCAGAGAGCTAGGATTACAGGCTTGAGCCACCGCGCCCGGCCTAGCACTTTTTTTTTTTTAAGCATAAGTACAAAGGCTAGGTAGATTTGAAGATGGCTGGTAGCATGGAGTGAGTTGTCTAAAACCTTACTTTTATATAAGAACTTTCCCTTCTAGCTCTTAGGGAAATTAGAACATTTTAAAACAATTTTTAATAATATAAGAATTTCTTTATGTTACTGGATGAGCAATATTTTTTTTTGGTAGGGACAGAGTCTCACTCTATTGCCCAGGCTGGAGTGCAGTAGCAGCATTATCATAGCTCACTGGAACCTCGAACTTCTGGGCTTAAGTAATCCTCTTACCTCAACCTCCTGAGTAGCTGGGACTATAGGTATATACCACCATGCCCAACTAATTTTTAAAATTGTTTTGGAGAGCTGGGATCTCACTATGTTGCTTAGGCTGGTCTTGAACTCCTGGCCTCAAGTGATCTTCCCATCTCTCTCTCTTAATATTGGAGTTGTTTTGAGCAATTTGGATGGTGTTCTGCAAATTGCACATAGACTCTCAGGTACTCTGCCATCAGAACAAGTTTGAAAATAACTGAAAAGAGCCCTGAAAGCTTCATGCTTTCTCCTTCTCTCTCTCTCTCTCCTCGCTCTCTCTCTCTCTCTCTCACTCCCCCCCTTCCCACCCCCTATTTGTGCAATGGTCATAACCTGGTCTCCCACCTCCAGCTAATCTGGCTAAGGATAGTCACCTGGCACAAGGTGGAGGTGGAAATTCTCAGTTGGCCAGCAACTTCTGACTTGTGTGGTCTAACCAAAATATGAGAGATTCAAGTGAAATTATTAGCTGGTAGTAAGACAGGATACAGTTGCATGCAATGGAGCTGAGTCAAATTAATGACAAAGGACTAGACTAAAATGAGTGTACATGATCACCTATGCTGAGGTCCCAAAGCTGCCTTGAATCCAGAAGAGGGTTCACTGAGAGAGGCTGAGCCATGTCACTGCTCTTAAGATTAATATTTCCTACTGTAAACCTCCTGTATTTAAATAGCTTGAGTGGGTCTCTGTTTCTTGCAATCAATCTTAAATTAAAACAACTAGTTATGGCCAGGCGCGGTGGCTCACGCCTGTAATCCTAGCACTCTGGGAGGCCCAGACAGGCAGATAGCTCAAGGTCAGGAGTTCATGGCCAACTAATATATATAGAAAAACTTAGCCAGGCATGGTGCCACATGCCTGTAGTCCCAGCTACTCCGGAGGCTGAAGCAAAAGGATTGCTTGAGCCCAGGAGTTTGAGGTTGCTGTGAGCTAGGCTGGCGCCACGGCACTCACTCTAGCCTGGGCAACAAAGTGAGACTCTGTCTCAAAAAAAAAAAGACAACTAGTTATAAAGTGTTCTTCTGAGCTCAGTGGGACATTTCAAGTTAGAGAATGTGGTAATTATCTTAAATTAACCAAGAATAGAATTGCAGAAATAAAACACAAATATTACAAAGATGACTGATAATCTAAGACTGTTTATAAAACTATAGAATATAGTATAAAGAGAGCACTGGATTTAGTGTAAGAAAAATAATAAATCTGTGAATTGTATTTTGTACGTGTTTGGGCTTTTTATTTTACTTTTCTAGCAATTTATTTTTATTGTATTTTACAAAAGTGTTGATCAGTGACAGGATGATAATTTTAAAAAGATCATTCATCACTAATAGTTTGAGAAACAGTGGCCTAAAGGAATTCAACCTCTGATGAATCTTCAGCTTGGGTGGGGAATGGTGGCTCATGCCTGTAATCCTAACACTCTGGGAGGCAGAGGCAGGCGCATCGTTTGAGCTCAGGAGTTCGAGACCAGCCTGAGCAAGAGCGAGACCCATTTCTACCAAAAATAGAAAAAATTAGCCGGGCATGGTGGCACATGCCTGTAGTCCCAGCTACTTGGGAGGCTGAGGCAGAAGGATCGCTTGAGCCCAAGAGTTTGAGGTTGCTGTGAGGTAGGCTGACGCCACGGCACTCACTCTAGCCTGGGCAACAAAGCAAGACTCTGTCTCAAAAAAAAAAAAAAAAATTGATTCAAGGCTGGGTGCAGTGGCTCACGCCTGTAATCCTAGCACTCTGGGAGGCCGAGGCAGGAGGATCACTTGAGATGAGGAATTCCAGACCAGGCTGAGCAAGAGTGAGACCCTGTTTCTACCAAAAATAGAAAAAAAATTAGCTGGGTGTGGTGGCAAGCACCTGTAGTCCCAGCTATTGGGAGACTGAGGCAGGAGGATCACTTGAGCCCAGGAGTTTGAGGTTGCAATGAGCTATAATGATGCCACTGGTCTCTACCCACAGGCAACAGAGCGAGACTCTGTCTCAAAAAAAATAAAATAAAATAAGATTCAATACCATAAAATTTTTATTTTTGCCATATTATATGTTTTAAAGTCTAGTACAGTGATTTTCCATTTTAATGAATATTGATAATGTTGATATTGGTAATACATATATCCTTAAAATACTTATACCCTTTGACCCAATTCTTTCCATTTTGGAAATTTTTTTTTTTTCCAGACAGAGTCTTGCTTTGTTGCCCAGGCTAGAGTGAGTGCCGGGGAGTCAGCCTAGCTCACAGCAACCTCAAACTCCTGGGCTCAAGCAATCCTTCTGCCTCAGCCTCCCGAGTAGCTGGGACTACAGGCATGCGCCACCATGCCCGGCTAATTTTTTCTGTATATATTAGTTGGCCAATTAATTTCTTTCTATGTCTAGTAGAGACGGGGTCTCGCTCTTGCTCAGACTGGTTTTGAACTGACCTCAAGCAAGCCACCGGCCTCGGCCTCCCAGAGTGCTAGGATTACAGAGGTGAGCCGCCTTGCCCAGCCTCCATTTTGGAAATTTATTCTAAGGAATTCATCACAAAATAGTGAAACAGCTTTGTTTACACACACTTGTCACATCATTAGTAAGAAATTGGAAATAATGTAAATGTTCAATAAAATGGTAATTGTAAACCATGCTATAATAATAAGATGAAATATTTTACAACCATAAAATCATAATCATGAATAATCTAGAATTACATGGAAAGGTGTATGTAATTTGTTCAGGAAAAATGCATATATGGTTTGATTGCAATGATATAAAACTAAATAGAATTTTAATAACTCATGCATTTTAAAAAACATAGAAAGAAATATGCCAAGTGTCAGGGTGATTTGACTATGGATATCATTTTATTTATTTTATATTCTACTCCACTAATTCTCCATAGTGAATTACTAAAAGCCCAAATGGTGCCTAATGACTATTAGGTATTCAGTTAGTATTCATTCCGTTCTTCTACCTAGACACTCCTGGGGGTGGAAGGGAATTATGTGTACTGATTGCTTTATTTATTTCTTACTATTTTATGGAATATTTTCATCTTTTCCCTTTTTGATATTCCCAAGTAAGAGCATGTTGTGCTTTTGCATCTGTGTCAGAATATTAGGCATAAATACATGGAGAAGAAAATAGGTACAATTGGCTGGCTATTTCGGGTAGGCTTATGGGGGGCATGCAGCAGCATAGCATGATCTTGGTCTACGTCCTAGATCTAGAACTAGGAGCTGGCTTTGACCCCGTAGGGTTAGAAACTGTTGTTAACTGGTTCCCTCAGGAGTGATCAGTCTCTAAAGAATAGAACCATTTTAATCACACAAATGACTGCTTCTGAACTAGATTTTAATGTTTTAATTACCACTGATAATTCACTTTCTGACTAGACTAGAAGAGACATGTTAACTCATCATTCATTACAGACCTTACAGAATCAAAGCTTTGCAGGGGATGAAAGGACTCAGGAGACTCTGAAACCTAGCACAATCAAGCTGAATGCCTTTTTCCTCTATAGGAATATATCTAATACGTGGATAATAACCATAGTAGAAAGAGATGGTTGCATCTTCGCCAATGCTAAGAGAATACTGATTTGTTCATAAACCCACATTCCTCCTTTTCCTCCCTGAAACTCTGCATTTCAGGAATGTTTGCCTCAGCCCAAGACTAAGGAAGCTGGTCTTTTTTTTTTTCTTTTGAGACTGCATCTCACTCTTGCCCGGGCTAGAGTGCTGTGGCGTCAGCCTAGCTCACAGCAACCTCAAACTCCTAGGCTCAAGGGATCCCCCTGCTCAGCTTCCCAAGTAGCTGGGACTACAGGCATGTGCCACTGTGCCCGGCTAATTTTTTCTATATATTTTTAGTTGTCCAGCTAATTTCCTTCTATTTTTATTAGAGATGGGGAAGGGAGGGGTCTCGCTTTTGTTCAGGCTGGTCTCCAACTCCTGACCTCAAACAATCTGCCCGTCTTGGCCTCCCAAAGTGCTAAGATTACAGCGGTGAGCCACCACACCTGGTCGGGAGCTAGTCTTGATTGGTCCAATTTCCTTTCCTGGCCATTACATTCTCCTTGCGAGTGATTAGGAGAAGCATGTGATTAGGAGAAGCATTAGGAGAAACATGTGATTAGGAGGCCAGTGACACATGTGGGGAAGTTGGCTGAGTGGGCTTCCAAGGAAAGGTTTCTTAGCTCTTAAAGTTAAAACTATAAAACTCTTTGAGGAAAGCATAAAGGAAAAGCTTCATGACATTGAATTTGGTAATGATTTCTTGAATATAACACCAAAAGTATGGTCAACAAAAGAAAAAAATAGGTGTATTGCACTATATCAAAATTCAAAACTTCTGTGCAACAAAGGACACATCAACAGTGTGAAGAGGCAGCCCACAGAATGGGAGAAGTTATGTGTAAATCATATATCTGATAAGGTGTTAATATCCATAATATATAAAGAGTTAATACAACTCAATAACAACAATAAACAATATGATTAAAAAATGGGCAGAGGAAAAAAAACTAAATAAATGGAGAGAGATTCCCTGTTCATGAGTAAAAAAGACTCAATATTGTTGAGATCTCAGTTCTTTCCAACTTGATCTATAGATTTGACACAATCTTAATCAAAATTCTAGAGAGTTCTTTTGTGGATATTGACAAATTGATTCTAAAGTTCTTATGGAAAGGCAAAAGACCCAAATAGACAACATAATATTAAAGGAGAACTAGGCTGGAGGACTGATATTACCAACTTCAGTACTTACTCTAAAGATAACATTAATCAAGACAGTATAGTACTGGTGAAAGCATAGACAAATAGGCCATGCATGGTGGCTAACACCTATAATCTCAGCACTTTGGGAAACTGAGGCAAGAGGATTGCTGGAGGCCAGGAGTTTGAGGCCAGATTGGTCTAAATAGCAAGACTGGGCAGGGCGCGGTGGCTCAAGCCTGTAATCCTAGCTCTCTGGGAGGCCGAGGTGGGAGGATCATTTGAGCTCAGGAGTTCGAGACCAGCCTGAGCAAGAGTGAGACCCCATCTCTACTATAAATAGAAAGAAATTAATTGGCCAACTAATATATAGAGAAAAAATTAGCCGGGCATGGTGGCACATGGTTGTAGTCCCAGCTACTTGGGAGGCTGAGGCAGCAGGATTGCTTGAGCCCAGGAGTTTGAGGTTGCTGTGAGCTAGGCTGACGCCATGGCACTCACTCTAGCCTGGGCAATAAAGTAAAACTCTGTCTCAAAAAAAAAAAAAAAAAAAAAAATAGCAAGACTGTATCTCTACAAATAAATAAATAAAAATAAAATAAAATGGTTAATTTTATGTTATTTGGATTTTACCTCAAACAAAACAAAAAAACGAGAAAGTTCCTAGGAAGGAACTTCTAGGTTTTTGTTTTTTTTGAGACACAGTCTCACTCTGTTGCCTGGGCTAGAGTGCCGTGGCATCAGCCTAGCTCACAAAAACCTCAAACTCCTGGGCTCAGGAGATCCTCGTGCCTCAGGTTCCCAAGTAGCTGGGACTACAGGCATGTGCCACCATGCCCAGCTAATTTTCTCTATATAATTTTAGTTGGCCAATTAATTTCTTTCTATTTTTAATACAGACAGGGTCTCGCTCTTGCTCAGGCTGGTTTTAAACTCCTGACCTTGAGGGATTCACCCGCCTTGGCCTCCCAGAGTGCTAGGATTACAAGCGTGAGCCACCGCACCTGTCCTGGAACTTCTAGGTTTTGAATGAAGATGGCTTTTTCTATGGAGAGAAAAGGCAGCAGCCAGGAAATGAGGGATCTGGGCAGGCTACTTTAGGCCAACTCCTTTGGAGCTAGACTGAAAAGATCTCAAAAGGGCAAGCAGAATGGGAACAAATTAGCCCTGCTAAAAGTGGAACCTTCTTTCTAAAATAGACTATTTACCGAGGCGGGCGGATTGCTCGAGGTCAGGAGTTCGAAACCAGCCTGAGCAAGAGCAAGACCCTGTCTCTACTATAAATAGAAAGAAACTAATTGGCCAACTAATATATATAGAAAAAATTAGCCGGGCATGGTGGCACATGCCTGTAGTCCCAGCTACTCGGGAGACTGAGGCAGCAGGATTGAGCCCAGGAGTTTGAGGTTGCTGTGAGCTAGGCTGATGCCACGACACTCCAGCCAGGGGAACAGAGTGAGACTCTGTCTCAAAAAAAAAAAAAAAATAGACTATTTATTATGCTTTCAATTCCTATATTTGTTTCCTATAGTTTATGTGAAATTATTTGGAAGATTTGAAACTGTTTTAGACTATGAGCTTCTGGAAAGTCAAGGATTGTCTTATATCTTTGGACCTTTTTGCCTAGTACAAAGTGGGTTCTATAAATGCTGATTTGATGAAATCAGAGCAGGAGGTTTTGATTATACTTATGGATGAGCATAAAAATGGGAACAGCACACTTTTGGAACATTGTCATCATAGCAAAAGTAAATAACTACAGATACCAAGGGAAAGTGAAACTAGGAAGAGGAAGCAGATCTTTTCATGGTTACTTTAATGTTTATTTTTCTTAAAAGAGGTGGCAGTCCCTTATAGTATATATCTTACTATGGTAAGTAAACTCTATCAGTAACTATGAATTTTGTCACAAATAATAGAAAACCAAACCCAACTGGCTTAACAAGAAAAGGGAATTTATTGGGTTGTATATAAAATATCCAGAGGTAGGACTAGCTCCAAGCTCAACACTGAGGACCAGTGTCTCGCTGTTTCTACACTCTGCCGTCTTTGTTATTACCTTCTGCATAAAGCTGGCTCTGCGCATTCCCAAGACAGTAGCCTGAAGTTCCTTGGATGACTTGCTTTTTCACTCACATCCAGCGGTTAGAAGAAAATACAGTTATCCCACTAACATTTCCAGGAAAAATTCTGATTGGACTGGCTCTGACACCTGCTCAACCCGAACCAATCACTGCAGCCTGTGTTGAGGGAACACACTGAGTGGCTTAGGCTAGGTCATATGAGCCATCCCTGAAGTTAGGAGTGGAATCAGCCTCCCCAGAACCTGGGAAATCCCCAAATGAAAACCGAGGATTATATGAAGGGGGAGTAGAAGAATGCTGGTGAGAAGGCAACTGACAAAAGTCCACTAAAAACTATCTCAAAATCACATTGTAAAATCCATCTTACCTTTATGGTATGAACCCCAAACTGAGTTTGCTTAATTTTAGTCCTATAAGATGCTCCCGAAGATAAAGTCCTATGAGCAAAGAAATCTGGGAAATAGTATTTACTGTAACCTCCTCTTAAAAGTTCCCATTGAAATAAGAAAACTAGGCCCACCCTGGTGGCTCACACCTGTAATCCTAGCACTCTGGGGGGCCGAGGTGGGCGGATTGCTCAAGGTCAGGAGTTTGAGGTTGCTGTGAGCTAGGCAGATGACACGACACTCACTCTAGCCTGGGCAAGGAAGCGAGACTCTGTCTCAAAAAAAAGAAAAAAAAATTAAAAAGAAAACTAGCTCAGAGCTAGTTTAGTCTGAGGTATGTGAGGTATGCAAAATTTATCAGGCCCAGAGATACATGAGTATGGGGCTTCAGTCATCTCCCCCCTCCCTCCTAGCACCCATGCCTGGAACAAAAAGGCATTTTGTTCCTGACTAGCTGTCTCACCCATTATCTTCATGTTCCTGGAATTTGTGATACAAAGAACAATACACCCAATCAATAGCTTATGTTATTTTAATGTAAATTCTTGGTAAACAATTTAGGAACAGCCCTTCTTTTCCTTTAAAAACCTACTAACTGTTGCTAATCGCAGTGTATATTCAGGACAAATCGAATTATGCTCCTGGGTTGTAATCCTCAAACTTGGCCCAAGCAAACTCTGTATTTATAATTTTGCCTCAACTTCCTCCTTTTAGATTGACACCATTGTACATTAGCATATTGAAGACTTAGAGAAATACTTCAGAAGGGAACTGTTGAACGTTTTTTAATCAACTGTTTCACAAGCTTCTTTGTGAACCTATTTTGAGTAACACTTGTCAACAGGCATAAAAACAATGGAAAATATTTGGGTAAAAACTATGTCAGTGTAAAAGTCTGATGTCTTCAGACTTGGCTCTGTCTTTGATGGCTACAACTAGTTTATACTTAGTGGCCACGTCGACAATTCCAGAGCGAGGAGGAATTTAGCAACTGTAAGATTTGATGCCATTTTGCAATTTTTTAGCAATATGAAATTATTATTTCATGGTTTCACAAACCTTTTGTTTGCCAAAGATTGCCACGCCAAATCTTCTTCTATCTTGTTTATGATACTGTGGTTAGAAAGACGGGGGAAGGGGCATGGGCAATATACATAACCTTAACACTTGTACTCCCATAATACGCTAAAATAAAAAGAAAGAAAGAAATAAGTCAGCATTAAACAGTTACCTTTGGGAAAGGCAAATTGTAAAGGACACCATTACAGTATAAATTTTAGACTCTAATATCACAAGAGCTTTACAGAGGAATGAATGATACCAGATTTTCTAATATTCCCAGAAAATTGTTCTCTGTTAAAGTGTCCTGGCCGGGCACGGAGGCTCACGACTGTAATCCTATCACTCTAGGAGACCAAGGCAGGTGGATCGCTCAAGGTCAGGAGTTTAAAACCAGCCTGAGCAAGACTGAGACCTCATCTCTACTAAAAATAGAAAGAAATCAAATTGGCCAACTAAAAATATATACAAAAAATTAGCCGGGCATGGTGGCACATGCCTGTAGTCCCAGCTACTAGGGGGCTGAGGCAGGAGGATCCCTTGAGCCCAGGAGTTTGAGGCTGCTGTGAGCTAGGCTGATGTCACGGCACTCTAGCCAGAGCAACAGAGTGAGACACTGTCTCCAAAAAAAAAAAAAAAAATTAAAAATAGAAAGAAATTAATTGGCCAACTACAAATATATAGAAAAAATTAGCCAGGCATGGTGGCGCATGCCTGTAGTCCCAGCTATTCGGGAGGCTAAGGCAGAAGGATCACTTGAGCCCAGGAGTCTGAGGTTGCTGTGAGCTAGGCTGACGCCACGGCACTCTAGCCTGGGCAACAGAGTAAGACTCTGACTCAAAAAAAAAAAAAAAGGATGAATAAGACATATTTTCTGGCCTCATCAAGTTCAATCCCTCATCATCTTTTCATCATGTTGTTGCATTAGTCTCTTCACTAGACTCCCTGTCTCTAGTCTTGCCTTTCTTTAAGCCATCTGCCCTACTGCAGCATAGCAAACCATCTAAAATATAAATCTAACTCTGCTTAAAACCATCCACCTGCAGGCCAGACATGGTGGGGTGTGGTGTGGTGGCTCACGCATGTAATCCTAGCACTCTGGGAGGCCCAGGCGGGAGGATCAATTGGGTCACGTGTTGGAGACCAGCCTGAGCCAGAGCCAGACCCCATCTCTACTACAAATAGAAACAAATTAACCAGACAACTAAAAATAGAAAAAATTAGAGGGGCATGGTGTTGCATACCTGTAGTCCCAGCTACTTGGGAGGCTGAGACAGGAGGATCACTTGAGCCCAGGAATTTGAGGTTGCTGTGAGCTAAGGTGACACCCAGGCACTCTAACGGGAAACAGAGCAAGACTCTGTCTCAAAAAAAAAAAAAGAAAAAAGAAAAGGAAATACCATTCCCTGCAGAAAGTCCAGGTCTTTTACCAGCAAAGGTAAGACCATCAAGACACTGCCTCCCTCTCTTTGTCTCCTATCACTCTTTGCCTTGACATTTATGTTCTAATTACATCCAATTTCTTGAGCTTTCTGCACATATATAATACTATACTAATTTATTTCTCTGAGCCTTTGTTCATGGCCTGAGCCTCTGCCAGGCTTCCCTTTCTCAGTGTCTTCTTCCAGCTCAATTTTATTCTTTCTTCAGAGTTCAGCTCTTTCCTCCATGAAGCTTTTCCTGAACTTGCTGGTAAACTAAATTCTCCCATATATCTG
This sequence comes from Mirza zaza, assembly GCA_008750895.1. NCBI lineage: Eukaryota > Metazoa > Chordata > Mammalia > Primates > Cheirogaleidae > Mirza > Mirza zaza. Next base: position 12,921 of record VSMD01045565.1, read on the forward strand.
AGCATACTTCTAACATTGTACCTAGCATATTACATTAAAAATACCATGTGTGTGTCTTTTCTCTCACTAATGGCTCCTTTGTGTGCAGAGACTGTGCCCTGTTCATCTTTGCATTCCCAGCACCTAGCACGGTCCCTAACAGTCCATAGTCTATCCTCAACTATTGTTTATTGAATAAAAATAATGATTGCAGAACCAGACATTCAACTTTTTTTTTTCAAGACAGGGTCTAGCTCTGTCACCCAGGATACAGTGGTTCAGGGGCCTCATCACAGCTCATTGCAGCCTTGAAGTCATGGGCTTGAGAAATCCTCCTGCTTCAGCCTCCTGAGCAGCTGGGACTACATGGTGCATGCCATGACACCCAGGTAATTTTTTAGTTTTTGTAGACACAGGGTTTCTCTCTTGCTCAGGCTGGTCTTGAATTCCTGGCCTCAAGCAATCCTCCCACCCTGGCCTCCCAGAGTGCTAGGATTATAAGTGTGAGCCACCTCACCCAGCCTGGTTCAACTTTTTTTTTTTTTTTTTTTTTTTGAGACAGAGTCTCGCTTTGTTGCCCAGGCTAGAGTGAGTGCCGTGGCGTCAGCCTAGCTCACAGCAACCTCAGACTCCTGGGCTCAAGCAATCCTACTGACTCAGCCTTCCGAATAGCTGGGACTACAGGCATGCGCCACCATGCCCGGCTAATTTTTTCTATATATATTAGTTGGCCAATTAATTTCTTTCTATTTATAATAGAGACAGGGTCTCGCTCTTGCTCAGGCTGGTTTTGAACTCCTGACCTTGAGCAATCCACTGGCCTCGGCGTCCCAGAGTGCTAGGATTACAGGCGTGAGCCACCGTGCCTGGCCCTGGTTCAACTTTTATGTAACAAAGTTGTGAGTTGTTTTTCAGTTGCCATGGACCCTCAAGTTGCAAGTTATGTAACCTGATCATGCCCAGATGAACCAAGCCTGCAACCATGGGTGGATCCGAAGTGCTCTGACCGAGGAGCAGGGATCAAATTAAGAGAGCACCTCATGGCATTATTTATGATCCAATCAGATCAAGCCCTGGCATCACCCCATGGCATGAACCAGTAAGATCATGCTTTCCAGCATCACCTCCTTGCAAGATCCAATTAGATGGTACCTCATTACCCTCTGCCTATAAAACCTGCCCCAGCCCCTAGTCTGGGGAGACAGATTTCAGTGTTGACTCCTTGTCACAGGAACCCTTCTTTTCTCAAAAGCAGGTGCCATGGTATTGGCTTCTGTGTGCATCAGGCAGCAAGCCCATTGCTTCTTCAATAACAAAACCAAATTGATTACCTTTAAGACAATTATTCCTTCTTTGAACTTCGTTAGTTAAATGAAATTAAATTTTGTGAGTACCTTTTTATAGTGGCTAACACAACCTACCAAGTCCTAGAAAAGAATTAAAATAATGGAGCATTACATACCATTCACTGTGGGTTTTTTTCTGTCAAAAAATTCAGATATCCCAATTTTGGCAAAAATAATTAAGGTTGGAGATAGTATTCCTACCAAACATCAATGTAATTCTATAAGAAAGTCTCTTCAGTCCCAGCACAAATCCTGAGATCAAAAACAGTGTAAATTGCAGCTTTATTCTTTTTAGGAAACAACGATTAACCCAGAAGTATTGTCATTTTCCAGGTGAGGACAATTTAGACATAACTCCCATAAGGCTGTATGCAGATGACAATCATCCTGGAAGGAAACTTTAGTTGACAGATGTGATTTATTAGTCTCATATGCCTTCCTTTGAGAGCCACCCATTCCCCAACTCATGTGGTCCAAGTGAAAATGCAATAATTGAACCCATCTCCTACTAAATGATGCCTTCAGATTAACCATGTGGCAAAGAGTGATGCCATTACTAAAATTGGGAAGACCAGAGCTGTTCCCATGAGTATTGCATTTTTCCAATGAGGTGGAGAAGATGGAAACACGTGAAACTAAGGTGGTCAATGGCTATCAAATTGAGTTACTATCACTTGCAACCAAAAGAGTTTTGTCTAATACAGCAAGGTAGAGTATTAAAGTAGACCATTTCCAGTAATAATATAGTCAAAAATACAACTTTCTACAACATTTTATGTTCATTTATAAACACAAAGAACCTTCTACACTTTACAAACTTAAACAATCTTCTGCAATATTTTATAATCATAAACAAAATAAATTTTACAATATTTTATAACTAAACATGAGTTTAACATGACCTCAAAAACTTGCCACGTGGCCAGGCGCGGTGGCTCACACCTGTAATCCTAGCACTCTGGGAGGCCGAGGCGGGAGGATCGCTCAAGGTCAGGAGTTCGAAACCAGCCTGAGCAAGAGCGAGACCCCCATCTCTACTAAAAATAGAAAGAAATTAATCGGCCAACTAGAAATACATAGAAAAAATTAGCGGGGCATGGTGGCACATGCCTATAGTCCCAGCTACTCGGGAGGCTGAGGCAGGGGGATTGCCTGAGCCCAGGAATTTGAGGTTGCTGTGAGCCAGGCTGATGCCACGGCACTCAGTCTAGCCCAGGCAACAGAGTGAGACTCTGTCTCAAAAAAATAAAATAATAAATAAATGCTTATGTTTAACATATCAATGCTTTTAAATATGAAATATGGAATGCAATATAATGAATTATATAAATTACAAAGTAATGAAAGTATTTGTTTAAGAAATATTCATAGTATTCTATAGGCTATGTGGTCTGGAAATAGGGCACAAATGTGAAGTTACCTGAAGAATTTCTTCTTTTCTTTCTAACGGTATACCTCTGGCCGGGCGTGGTGGCTCACACCTGTAATCCTCTGGGAGGCCGAGGCGGGAGAATTGCTCCAGCTCAGGAGTTCGAAACCAGCCTGAGCAAGAGAGAGACCCCATCTCTACGAAAAATAGAAAGAAATTAATTGGACAAGTAAAAATATAGAAAAAATTAGCCGGGCATGGTGGTGCACGCCTGTAGTCCCAGCTACTTGGGAGGCTGAGGCAGGAGGATTGCTTAAGCCCAGGAGTTTGAGGTTGCTGTGAGCTAGGCTGACACCACGGCACTCTAGCCTGGGCAACAGAGTGAGACTCTATCTCAAAAAGAAAACAAAACAAAACAAAATGTGTGAGAATCTGTCTCAAGAAAAAACAACAAACAGTATACCTAGTAGGCCCATTGGCCTATTGTGCATCTGCAGCCTGGGCAATACCCCCCGCCCTTCTCTGGATCTAACTATGAAAGAACACTTTGGTATTTAAGAATTGAGAGATATTTTTCATCATAATCATCATTTATTTACTAACAATAATGAATACTTGAACCACATGAAATTGCAGCCATTTGATATTTTTTGACCTAAAAGTAAGCAGTTTCAGCCAAACACTAAGACCTAGAAGCTAACGAGGTAGAGAAAATAAAAGATATTCCCCTGCCCTCCAGAGGCAGTTGGATAAATGAATCATAAGGAAAGTTCTACCTCCCTGAATAAAATTGAGCTTAGATTTGACAAAGGATGGAGACTCTCAACAGGAGAAGCACAGCTGGATTTCATGGCCTCTACTTTCATTCACTCTGTGTCACTTTCCCCTGAGGTTTATCTAGTGCTGGCCTCTGGGTGGCCTTGTAAAGAATTCTGACTCCCCCACAGGCACACACCCTTCCTCTTAACCCCCCATAACATGGTTGAGGCCAGGGTGAAACACTTAAGAGATGTCTTTCTTATATTAACAGAGGTAGCTAAATTGCTGTGCTTAAGAAATCGAAGGAATATGGTCAATTTGGGGCAAATAACTCAGGGAGAAGTGGAGAGATCAGGTTACAGGAGGTGGGCTGTGATGTACCAAGCATTTTTGACACCATGAGTAGACCATTTTTAATAATCAAGACATAAATTACTATAAGGACTGAAAAGAAATAGAGATAAGAACAATTTTCTTTTTTTTTTTTGAGACAGAGTTTCACTTTATTGCCCAGGCTAGAGTGAGTGCCGTGGCGTCAGCCTAGCTCACAGCAACCTCAAACTCCTGGGCTCAAGCAATCCTGCTGCCTCAGCCTCCCAAGTAGCTGGGACTACAGGCATGCGCCACCATGCCCGGCTAATTTTTTCTATATATATCAGTTGGCCAATTAATTTCTTTCTATTTATAATAGAGACGGGGTCTCACTCTTGCTCAGGCTGGTCTCGAACTCCTGAGCTCAAACGATCCGCCCACCTCGGCCTCCCAGAGAG
>VSMD01045568.1:0-23061 GCA_008750895.1 Mirza zaza
ACTCTGTCTCAAAAAACAAAACAAAACAAAAAAAAGAGTTTCTAGCCTTTGTTGTGAAATATAAAAGAGAAATATATCCATCTCATATATGTGTTATTGAATACCAGAAATTCTTGAACTTGATTTTGCAAATTTGATTTAGATTAATCCCCAACATGAAGGTAAATGAGATCCTCTTTTATCAAATACATCTTCACTGATGGTTGGAATCCACATTAAAAATGTAAATCCCATATGTATTTCTTTGCCAAGCTATAACCCCTTGAAAAGAATTGCCCACATGTTGCAAAGTCTTGTCACTTCATTTGCAATAGCAGTTTATTTTGCAAAATGATGATTTCAAGAAAAGGTATATTGGTGATATTTCTTTTATCATTGCACTTTGGATAACGTCAAAATTTGTAATAGACATAGGTAATGTGTCTTTCTGACTTTTGCTGTTTTAATACCATTCTTTGTCTTAGGCAAAGGATACATCCTGTTTTTAGTTTCAAAATGAACTGTTCTAGTGGAAGAAAACGCAAAGATACATTTCTTTGTGCCTTAAAAGTGCTGGAAAGTCACCCCATAAGTATAGAAAGGAAGAGTGTTGAGGACTTTTATTTTGAGAAAGTGTGGAGTAGGAAAGGATTTAGAGCACCCTCTGAAGTTAACAGCTCATTAGAGAAATTATTCTTCAATTTTTAGGTAAAATCTTATAGCAAATGCATTGCAACTTACAAGTTGCAAGTTACAAGAAACTTTATTTTTGCTTGTGTTTTGTTCTGTTTTCTTTACTTAGGCAACTACTCCTGAGTTTTTTCTTAGCAGAGGAAGGAACACCATTGGTACCATTTGTGCAATTTGATCTCAATGGATTATGGATCAAAAATAAATCTGTGAAAAATATTTAAAGCATCTGTTCCATTTGTAGTTAATTTTAGTAGTTTATAGCAAAACATTTCTGTGATCTCTGTCTCTTCTGCCTATTGCACAATGATGAAATACTGTAGCTATCAAGTTTATTTGTCTTGGCAAGCCAAGAGGACTAGATTTAACCCCTTCTTTACTTGGGACAAGATCCTGGTTAAAACACCAGTTCTGGAGAGGATTACATTATTTGATGAGGGAATCTCTCAAAGCTTCTGTTGTGGATCTGATCCTAATACAAAGTTTTACTAATTTTTTAAGCTGTTTTTTCCCTTGGCATAGAAATATAAAACTTGTTAAAATGCTTATAGCAAGCATGTGTGATTCCAACACAAATCCAGATAATTTCAGGATTTCACAATTATCAACTTGTACTCTCACAAGACTATAAGTTGTCAAGGTCTTTTCTGAATGTGCTATCAAACTCTTTGTGAAATACTTAGAAAGTTTTGATGGTTTGAAACTGGTATTTAAAAATAAGTTGCACAGTACATATTTACAGTCATTGAACTCGATACCTACTGTATGAGTGAATTTGTAACAAAGTTGTCCTGTTTCCATTTCTACCAAATGTTGCACAAAATATTCAGGAACAAATTAAGGAGTTTTGGTACTGTAGTAATTTGTAACCAAGGTACCAACAATAATAGCAAAATAAGTTTAGAGAAAGCTTTGGTACTGATGTCTCATGACTTGGACATTAAGAAATACCCAGATATGTGGCACAAATTAAGCCATGAAACTACAATTTGACATGTGTCCCTTGCCACTACTTGCTCACAGTTACACAGCTTGCTAGTGCATACGACTAATTAGCTGGTCATGTTAGAGTTTTAAATAATCGGTCAGAGGCTTGTGCCTGGTTATGATGTATACATGGGCAAACTTGGCTGTCATGGTTATTTAATTTGTGCTTACATTGGTTTACATTCTGAATAAATCTGAATGAACTGTATCCCAGAAAGAGCTGCTCCCACCTCTGTTCAATAGAGTTTAGATCAGGTGTCCTCAAACTAGGTCCCGAGGGCCACATGCAGGTGTTTTTGCCCGTTTGTTTTTTTACTTCAAAATAAGATATGTGCAGTGTGCATAGGAATTTGTTCATAGTTTTTTGTAAACTGTAGTCTGGCCCTCTAATGGTCTGAGGGACAGTGAACTGGCCCCCTGTTTAAAAAGTTTGAGGACCCCTGGTTTATATAATAGGACTTGGGCTAGAACTTTGGAATAGCTAGCTAGAATGTAAGCTATGTGAGAGCATGGACTTTTTGTTTAGTGCCACATTTCCAGTGCCTCACACGGTGGGTAGAGTGTAGTAGGTGCTAAACACATATTTATTGAAGGTTTGAATAAAAGAATACTTATATCAGGAAAGGAAAGAATTCAGAGTGTGGGTTGGGAAGGTAGAGAAAAAATCTGAAGAAGTATTTTAAGAAGTGTCCAACTTTGCAGATTATGTAAAGAGGACGAGGACTGAGAAAAATGACTAATGACTTCTTGGGCCAGTTTTAATAATAGAGTGATGGAGGTTTTGAGTAAATGAGGAGAGAGTAAGTAGAGATGATTGGAGACTACTGATTTTAGGGAGTTGTACTGTAAAGGGAAGGAAAGATGACTTTTAGAAAGGGAGTAGGTAGATCATGTGTAGGACTCTTTGAATAAGTAAATGTGGGAATATTTGAGGAAAGGAGATCATCACAGGCTATTTTTTAAAAAATATTTTTGAATGCTAAAAATACTTTCAGTGAAGATTTCTGAGTCCATTTTTTTCTCTTGGCTCTTTTTAATACTGTTAGCAGACCTAAGGTTTAAACAATGTCCTGTGCAATAGAAATAACATATTTAAGATGTTATACATATCAGGCTTTTGGCTTTTATTTATTTCCCAGTATTGCAACTTTTGTATTTTTATTTTAAGAAAACAGTAATGTAACTTGGACCCTGACCACCTGGGCACTGTGGCTCACACCTGAATCCTGGCACTCTGGGAGGCCAAGGTAGGATTGCTTGAGTTCAGGAATTCGAGATCCCATCTCTACAAAAAAGAAAAAAAAATAGAAAAAATTAGCTGGGTGGTACACACTGTAGTCCCAGTTACTCGGGAGGCTGAGGTAGGAGAATAGCTTGAGCCCAGGAGTTTGAGGTTACAGTGAGCTATAATGATGCCACTGCACTCTAGCCTGGGCAACAGAGCTGAGACCCTGCCTCAGAAAAAAATAAATAAAGGGTAGTGTTCCCCCCCTCTGTAATTTCTGTGTACTCTGAATTTAAGTGTAGAGTGATTTGATTACATATGTACTAAGTCATAATTGGTCTTTTCAAACTACAGTCTTTCATTGTTTGTATAATTACAGAAAAGGGTTAGATTTTAAGAATTTTAAAAACTAATGAAGTTGGCTTAGCTTAGTTGATAAAACTGAGATGTTTCATGAATTTAAAACAATTTTTTCCAATCCAGAAAACATCCTATCTTAAGTGATTTAGATTTGGTTATTAAGAAGGAAGTGAGGATGATAGGGAGAGTGGTCCCTATGGAGTGGTGGGGTCAAAGAGGGTGAAAAATGAAGGGGGTAGGCAAGAGAACGGGGAGATAGGTATAAGATGAAGGAAAAATGGTGATACATATTGTCAAGAATTCTTTCTAAAAGTTCTGCTATGAAAGGAAGGGCCGATAGTTTGGTAGCTAGATGGAAGGGGAAACTTGGAAGGAGTTTGGAGGGTTGCCATTGTTGATGTTGTTTTCTAATGGTGATACTTGAGAATATTGGCTCCGAGGAAAGAGCCAGGAGTGAAAGAAGTGGAAGATAGGATATAGGAAATAATTGATGGCACATGATTCTGGAAGGATTGGGAGAAGGTAAGACCCAGGTGAAGGTACCAGTCTTACACTACAGAAGAGATACCTAGTCTCCTGTAAATACAGGAAAGAAGGAAATGATGTTTGGAATAATAAGTTGTTTATGCTTGTTTGTTTTTGGAAAGGGGTTTGAGATCAAAGAGAAGCCTGCTGGCTGGTATTTTCTCTTTGGAGTCAGTCATAAGTAAAGTCACCTGACATTGCTGGGCAAGGGGTCTGAAGAAAGTGGTGAATAGAAGATTTTCAAGCAGTATTGATACCTAGCAGATATAGAAAATGATGAATTTAGGGTTATTTTCCTCAGAAGTCTGCACTGAACACAATATAGGAACAAAGAAGGCAAACTGGTTAGATTAACCCAGTGTTGGGAATTTGCAGCTTTATGAATGTGGCAAGAAAGACCAGGAAGTGACAAAGACCTAGGATATGCAACTTGTAACTAATCCATGCCATCTTTCCATCCTTTGCCTTTTATCCACAGTATGGGGAGGGCACCTCCTCCTCCAAATTAATTTTCTTCCATAATCAAAAATTGAACCAAATATTTTTACATCTTTTAACTTATTGCCAAGTTTACCAGAATACAGTGTGTTTTCAGCTATAGGTTGGATTTGTTTATCCTTTTTATATTTTAAGTATTCAGTATTGGAGAACTAAAATGAAATATATAAAGTAGTACACATGCCACATTGTTTCCTTTTTAATGATTATGTAAAACATCCTTTCTTAAATATAGCTCTTAATACTCTACACCAAGAAATAATATATTTGAGGTGAGAATTCTTATCACTCTTAGCATATTTTTTCTCTTAGCAAATTTATTGTGTTTGCTCATTTTAGAGAATACAGATAATCCCCCCCCACCGCCAATGACATGAAATTAAAACTTTCTTGTAAGCATACCACTAGAAATAAATGTTTTTAAAAATATGCTTTCCAGTGTATATGGGAAAGAGTGGATGGGGATATATGTTTAGACTTACATGTTTGTACATTAACTTTAAAGGTATTTAATATTTTTTTCACTTAATATATGTCCTTAATATCATGAACATCTTTCCATGTCATTTTCAGCACTCAAAATTATTACTTAGAATTTCATCCCTGATTTGGAATCAGTTTTTATTTTGGATAGTTACATTGTTTGTAGTTTTTCATAGTTATAATAAGCAGTGCCTTGAACATACTTGTAGCTGGATTATTGTTACCAGAAGCTTGGTACTTGTCCTCAAGGCCACATCAGAAAAATGAGGACAAGTGGTTTGGGGAGACAGAAAGAGATTTATTAATTTGCCCAGTAAATGAGGAGGATGGAGTCTCCTGTTTGAAATGCTGTTGTCCTAATAATAAGCAGAAATAACAGAGCTTTTAAAGGAAGAACTTTCAACTTCAGGCAATTGCTGTTCAACTACAATTGATGATTCTGATGGTCCCGTTTCATGACCTCCTCCCAGGACCTCTGTCCACCTGAGGCAGGCTGTTCCCCTGAGCCATCTCCTATAACACAAAGAACAAAAGACATTCCCCTGCCCCTCCCAACTGCTTGAGACAGGGATGCAGGTCCTAGTTCTTCAAAAGGAGTGGGGGTTGTTTTAAAGAGACATAAAACATTTTTGTTGTTTTTTTCAGGCCACTTCCTCTATTACATCATTTTTTACTCTTTCTCAATTATTGCTGGGTGAAAGGGTATAAATGTTAAAAAGGAATCCATAAGTATTTAAATTACTTCAGTACATTCAAATATAATACATAAATATACTCAAGCTATACTGACGGATGCTATGTAAGAAGTGGAAGTCTCCTTCCCATCTCATTTCTCTGAACTAGCCACCTTTCACGATTTTGTTTTTTGTTCTGATGGATACTATCAAAATTCTAAATAATATTTTTTGCCTTCATTACTCAGCTTATTTAATTAACACATTAACCGCCATGTGAGTTGTATTTAACTCAGGCTGGTTTTGAGCCAAGGGCTCATGAAGCATATGTAACTCACATGTCTCTTCACCTTGAGAGCTGTGTGAACTATTTTTCAAGTTGCATATAACTCACGCACAGAAAATAATAAAAAGTAACACATTTTTCATTAAATTAGAAAGGATCATTTTATTTTCAAAGTCTTTGTTTTTGTAATAAAACACTGTGGCCCCAAGGAAAATTTGTTTTTCTAGTGTGTTAAGTAGTATATATTGATTATTGAATAACTCTTGAGGGAATGTATGCTAAGGAGAAATAGGACAGGTTAATACAAAGAAAATTTACAAAGTACCAAAATACCAAGCAGTAGAGGAATAGCCAAATGAATTATTCAGTTCTTGAAAATCCTATTTTTTAAGTATATTGTGTGATTAGAGAAACGTTCATGATTTTTTTTGAGAAATATAAATAAGTGAAACCTATAGTCTACAAATTATATTTTCAGTATAATTGAGTTTCACTTCATATATATATGTCTATGTACACATATATACATATGAAAAACTAAAAAGTAATTCACAGAATGTTAATAATTATCTCATGGTAATAGAATTGTGGTTGGTTTTTTAATTTTTATTATACATTGGCTAAATTTTCTAAGATGATTATGATAAGGAAAAAGTCACTTTTGTTCATAGTCAGCTATTGTTCAGTACTAATAACAAGAGTAATAGTATTCATGGATTCCATTTATAGAAGAATTATGTGGCCAAGTACTGCACTGAATGCTTTATGTTCAGAAGTTTATTTGAGCATTAATTGACCCTATAAAGTAAACATTGTGCTTCTGTATATATTCCTTATGTAAGATCACATGACTGTTGAGTGGGCCAATATTGGATCCTACATCTGACTCTAAAGCCCAAATTTATGAATTTTTATGATATATTGAATAGAGTTGATTTTTAAAAATTATGGTAAAATCCACATAGTGTAAAAAATCTATCTTAACCTTTTTTAGTGTACTATCAGTAGTATTAAGTACATCTGTATTGTTGTACAGTAATCCCCAGAACTCTTTTTCATCTTGTAAAACTGAAACTTTATGTCCATTAAACAACTCCTCATTCTCCACTTCCTCTGCCCCTGGTAACCTCCATTCTGCTTTCTGCCTCTATGAATTTAACTACTCTAGGTATCTCATAGGAGTGGAATTTTATAATATTGGTCTTTTTGTGACTGGCTTATTTCACTTAGCAAATATCCTCAGGGTTTATCCATGTGTCAGAATTTCCTCCCTTTTTAAGGCTGCATAATCCATTGTAGGTATATAACTCATTTTGTTTATTCATCCATTGATGAACGCTTGGATTGCTTCCATCTTTTGGCTATTGTGAAGAATGTAGCTATGAACTTAGGTGTATAAATATCTCTTCCAGTTCCTGCATTCAGATCTTACGGATATGTGCTCAGAAATGAAATTGTTCGGTCATGTGGTAATTCTATTTTTAACTTTCTGAGGAATTGCCATACTGTTTTTTACAGTGGCCACCTCATTTTACATTCCTACCAACAGTGTACAAGGGTTCTAATTTCTCCAAATCTTCACCAACACTTGTTATTTATCATTTTTGGTAGTAGTCATCCTAATGAGTGTGAGGTTTGTTTTGTTTTTTGAGTGTGAGGTTTTAACAGACTTGATTTTTAAATTCTTCAGACCTTTTAAGGATGAATAAATAATATCATATATGTATCATACACTTAATCAGTTGAACTGATATTTGTGTTCAAAATTAAGAGAGTTATAATAACCAGAAAGTTGAAAGAACTCAAATGTCCTTTATCTGATGGATGAATAAATAAAATATGGTATATTTATGCAATGGAGTATTGGCAATAAAAAGCATGTATTGATACATGCTACAATATGAATAGATCTTGAAAACATTATGATAAATGAAAGAAACCAGACACAAAGGCCATATATTATATGATTCCATTTATGTAAAATATCCAAAATAGATAAATGTGAAGAGACACAGAAAGTTTTTGCCAGAGGCCCAGAGCAGGGTGGGAAGGGACCATTGGGGATGAATGATGAGTGACTACTAGTGGGTATGGGGTTTCTTTAAGTATAGGAAGATACATGTAAAAAAAATTAGGAGAAAAACTAGGTCTTTTCATCTCCTGTTTGGAGATAGAGTGTGTACAATTAAAGTTTTCATATTTTGGAATTATGGGGAAAAGAAGTTTACAGAACACGAATGAAAACAATTTAGAGAAAAGTTTAACATATAGTTGGTTTTTCCTAGTGGGAGATTTTCTATAACATCATAAATTTTAGGAACACTACATATATAATATAGTTGCTTTTAAAAATCATAATTTTTAATATGATTCAATGTATGTTTTATTCAGAAAATAATTACAAAATATTAATTGTATTTATTAATACAGAAGCATTTAGAAATGCATAGTGCTTGAAAATTCATGCTGCTTCTCCCCTAACATTGTGCAAGTACTTCCAAATGTTAGAAGGTAATCACCATTTGGTAAAGAAGAAAAATCTAATTCAGTTGCTAATTTCAATACAAACATAGATCTAGTCATATTGTTTGCCTAGCTGTAATTCTAAAGCAGCTTGGATTACAATGCTTAGATTAGCTGATTTTTCCATGAAACATTAGGTGAGGGAAAATTCTGTTTTATTTAGGTGTTAACAGGAACCTGTAGTATTATACTAACGTGTGTTATAGTTTCAAAGTCACAGAGCCAGGAGGAGGTGGTTCACTCCTCCTTAGCAACCCTAAAGCTTGGATTTCCTCTCCTCTGCCCTGAACTTTCTGAACACAGGAGACGATAATTTATTTTTCATACTTTCTAGAATAAATGGGCAAGGCATGTACTTTCCTATTGTAAGACCTGTCTGAATGTCCATTGCAACTGTACCAACCTTTGCTTGTAAGTAAGATCAGTGAAAAGCTCCCCATATTCAAACAAGGCTCAGAAAAAAATCATAGCCCACCCCCTTATATTCCACAAGACCCAAGTCTTGCTTTTCTATGTTAGAATTGTATTACTGTTTAAAAGTATAAACTTGGTTTAGGGGAAGAAAAATTCTCTTTGAATACCATAGAGTTCCTATCTATGCCTGATCCCTCTATGAATTATTTAACTTTACAATTTTTAGCTCTCTTCTACTTTTCAAGCACATTTGTAATGTCAAAGATCTAATAACTGAACCTTTGGATGCCTTTTTATAAGATAATGTTAGTTTTAATTATTTACGTTTGTGAGAAGTATCTTTTACTACTGAAGATGTAGCATCCTCTGGTATCCAAAGGAACTCTTGCTCATGGTTGTACTGCTGGAGAACATGTTTTTTGGTTCCTTGGGGACAGCATCAAAGAGTCAAACAGCAGCTGTATCAACAGAAGTGTGCTTGTATATTATTGTGATTTAAAAAGTACTTTGAAGATTGGGCATTTTGCACCAAAGTAGTAGCTTTGTTGTCTGGAATAGTGAGAGATTTGGCAAAGCTACTTCAAAAAGAAAAAAGAAAAATGGTGTTTTCAGTTCCTCATTTCATTTACACATCTGACTGTTTAAATATATGGTATTTATTCACCAAAAATGCCTTTAAATTTTCTTTGTTTCATGGTTAGAAACAGTCTGTCAAATTCTAACAGGTTTTCTTGTACACTTTGACTAGAATAGAATAGATAAGCCCCAGTCTTTATCAACTGTAGGCTTGAACTGTCTCTCAGCAATACCCTTGAAATCTTTTTTTCTTGTTTTTCTTCTAATACTTTGGGAACCATATAGCAAAAGAACAAAATGTTTCTCGTGTGGTTTCTAGTTATCTTCCTGTTCATATGAATTGGTAGTAGGTTTGTTAAGGAACCTTTCCACTCATTGCTATTCTGTTGAATATAATCCTAAGTGATTACATTTTCATTTAATTCCTTTCCTTTAAGAAGGCAACATTTTATGAAATGTATATATGTAAACTATTATTCTTAGAATCCTATCAATAGGGGAGGTTTACAATATCTTACTGAGAAAATTAAGAATGAGAGTAATTATTTTCTTCAAAACCACTAAAGTGAGACAAAAATCCTGATTTCCTGATCCTAGTGAGATGATTTGTGTATTAGGTTGCTTCAAAGAATTTTAGAAATTATCTGGCTGGGTTCTGAAATTTTAAATAATTTATACAGATTTTTAATATATTCTATGTCAAAATTATAAACACTGAAACCTCAGCTTTTGAAAATTCCTAAGGAATTAATTTAACCAGTTATTTTCTGGCTAAAGAACAATTTATACCTTTGTGAAAGTTTTCTTTTAATTTTCTAACCAGGTACAAATGAAAATAAATTTCATACCTACTTTTCTCCTTATTGACTGAACATAACTGCTTAATGATTTGGTAATTTACCTGATAATGTGGTATTATTATTTTGCTTTAATATATAATGTCAGTTGAGCCTTTTTTCTTCCTCTAATATTTATTGAATACTTATTGTAAGCTAGGCATTGTTCTAGACATGATATCAATGTAGTTATGGACTAAATAGTCTCAGACTGCAGGGCTCTGAATTCTTGGCTGAATCTATGGTTTCTCCTTCTTGTCATTATTTAGCATAATGTTTGGAGCATGAGTTCAGGAACGAAGCTGTTAAAATTTGTATTCTGGCTCTACTACATGTGGTTAGACATGTGACCATAACCACAATTAAACATTTGAAAGAATAGTAACTTCCAATGCCATAAAATGATTTCTTCGATTGTCTTATAAATGTATAACCCTTCTTTGCCTCAATTTTTCCATCTGTAACTGGGGCCAGTGATGTAACCTACCTCATAGGGTTGTTGTAAGGATTAAAAAGAACACATGTAGAATGTTTGGAATAGGCCTGGCACATAGTGCAATAGAAAGTGTTAGTCATTACTACTACAATGAATACTGTCATTACTATGACTCCACAATGCTGTGAGACTTCTTGCCCTATCTTCTCTTTAAACTTCTTTAATTTGGGAAAACAGATAACCAAACTTGTTAGAACTAATAGCACAAAACAAAATAAAAATAAAGTGACGGTATGAAACCTGAGATTTCCTTCCAAAAAAAAGAATGTACGATGTATGCTTTGGCATTACATTCTGGATTTTGGCTGCTGAGAACCTTTTTTTCTTAGGTCCTTTTTTCTTAGGACATAGCCTTTAAATAGGCCATGCTTATAAATGAAACTTGAATAAGAAAAAAATATGAAGTAAAGTTTATCTTAATATGACTTATTTTTTAGGGAAAAAGATCTTGAAGAAGCTCTGGAAGCAGGAGGCTGTGATCTTGAAACTTTGAGAAATATAATTCAAGGGAGACCACTACCTGCTGATCTGAGAGCCAAAGTTTGGAAGGTAACTAGAAACTAAAATGAATAAAATATAATCACTTAAGAATATTTTTAAAAATTTATCGTTTCATCTCTCTTAGTTGCAGAAGACTTTAGTTTATGAGCATGCCACATCTAGAAAATTTGTCAGACAGCAACTTATTAAAATGTATGTTTCTGTAGTGTTTAGTATATTTAATAATGAGATTTAGGTTTTAGAGGGTAATGGGGTTTTTTTCTCATGCTTCGTTTTAATTATAGGTAATATTTTCTTTTGTGGATGTAAGAAATGGTGTTTATGAAAATTGTTTAATGAAAATGGGAAATATACAACCAATGAGTAAAATCAGATACACAGTGGGAGATGTGCAATGATCTCAGCTATGTTTAAAAAGAAAAAAAGAAAGGAAATATGCCTCTCAGTGTTGGCATTGTAGGAGATTTTCTTGTGCTTTATTTTCATCTTTTCAGCTGTTCTCCAGTGCATATGTATTATTATTTTTTAAAAAATTGAATTAAGATTGTTATGATTACAAAAGATATATATATATATTTGTGAAAACACACAGTATAAATACAAAGACAAAGGATCAAATAAAAATCGGCCGGGCGCGGTGGCTCAAGCCTGTAATCCTAGCTCTCTGGGAGGCCGAGGTGGGCTGATCGTTTGAGCTCAGGAGTTCGAGACCAGCCTGAGCAAGAGCGAGACCCCATCTCTACTATAAATAGAAAGAAATTAATTGGCCAACTAATATATATAGAAAAAAAAAATTAGCCGGGCATGGTGGCACATGCCTGTAGTCCCAGCTACTTGGGAGGCTGAGGCAGCAGGATTGCTTGAGCCCAGGAGTTTGAGGTTGCTGTGAGCTAGGCTGACGCCACGGCACTCACTCTAGCCTGAGCAATAAAGTGAGACTCGTCTCAAAAAAAAAAAAATCATCTATCTACCACCTATAGGTGAACATAAAAGGTTTTGGTATGTAACTTTTTCCCTATGCGCATATAATTCAACAGAAATGGAATCATAACTGTACACAGCAGTCTAAACATTTTATTATAGAAATTTAAGCACATGCAAAAGTATGGAGACTTGTGTAATGAACTCTCATGTACCCATAACTCATCTTTATCTGTTATCAACCTTTGGGCAATCTTGTTCAGCATCCCCATCCTTTCCTCCTCTCCCCACCAGTTGGATTATTTTTAAGCAAATCCTTGGTAGTATACAAATAGTTTAATATGAAAGTATGAAATACTGAAAAGAATAGTGATTCCTTAATATAATAAAATAATTTATTCACTTGTCTCATACATGTATTTTTATATGTGATTTGTTTAAATTTGAATTCTAGTAGGCCCACTCATTGCATTTGGTTGATACGCCACTTTAGATTCTTTTAATCAATACAGTGGTTTTTTACATACTAAACAAACCTTATATAATATCAAGAACATTTTCTGAATTTATTAAGTAATCTTCTGTATCATTTTTAATTGTACATAGCACAGATGTACTTTTTCTTTGCCAATATCACATTCTGTATTGTTTTTACATTTTAAAAAAAAAAACAGAAAAGAGGGTTGCTTGAAATAAATTTATATATGCAAAAATATCAATGTTTTATGTAATTCATTTTATTCGCTAAGTCAGCATGAAGTAATAATATCTAATGTAGGAGGATTTAAAGTAATACTGTTGATTCATTGTGATGTCACCAAGGGCTCAGCATATGGTGGAGTGTAGATATCTTAATTCGTAATCTTTGTTAAAATTATTCCTAAACTCAGGCCTTTAATTATTACAGCATATTTTCCAAGAATGAGAAATGACATATAATGCTAGTTGCTTTTTTAATCTTTCTTGCAGATTGCTCTGAATGTTGCAGGAAAAGGTGATAGTTTGGCATCATGGGATGGTATTTTAGACCTGCCAGAACAAGATACCATTCACAAAGATTGCCTACAGTTTATTGGTAAGTTTAATAATTGTTTTCAAACAGCAAAAAATCTTGGAAATAAATTTTGGGTGGAAGAACCACTCTTTAGTAGAATTGTCTTGTTATAATTTGGGACTTCGTAAAGGGCTTGCAAATAGTGCTAAAATTTTCTTTTGACATTCTTACGAAATAATGTCTAATAACTTTAAGAAAGAGACTAGTTTTTACTGTTTCTTTTGCATTATATGTTCAATTTTTCATGTACTTTTACAGTTTTTTGCAGTCTTAAATTTGGATTTTATATAATTAAAGATCTGTATGAGTGTATATAGTCCTCAAATTAAAGGAGTCTGTGTTCCAAAAGTTTATCTAAAAGTCATAGTTCGCGATCTGCTATAGAATAACTGTTGTAAGTCATGGGTGAGTAGGTTTCCAATCACCCCACAAAGTCTATTTCAATTCACAGTAAAGATTACATTAATTTATACTTCTCCTTTTTAATTTATCTTTAGTCCATTGATATGTTTTTGTTTCTTTTTCTGTCATATTTTAGTTAAATTATTGGTCAAATAGACTTTTCTGTAATAACCACAACAGAAACATTATTGCTGATATAGGCAAAAGAAAGGGAATTAGGTGGTGGGAAATGAATCTTTTCACTTCCCTTTCCAAAGTTATATTATCAGTTGCCCATCATTGGGTAGATGATAATCTGTTCAGAAAACACTTTTGCTTTCCAAGAATATGGGTTATGCCTATGTTTGCCTACCCTTCTACTTCAGATTGACCATTCTTATGTTTAATATATATAGGGCAAACATTATTTAGTGCTGATGTTTAGTAAATACTGATTATATAGAAAGTCGTCTGTTTTTTTCCCTTCTTTCTCAAGGAACTAGATAATGAAATATTCTTAAGGGAAAGTGATTGCTATTATTGCTTTTCTTTTCTTTAAACAACTATTTTGCTTAAAGTTAAAAACAAGAATATCATAAAGTGCTTTGGCTGTCTTTTTTTCTTGGGTTTTAGGTCTGTGAACCAATTATTGTTAAATATAAGGGAAAATTTGCTTTTATGTAGTTTTACTTAGCCTTTGTCATACTCTAAATGTACCAGTATATATTGTATATTTGTAAAGAAGTGTTATGTCAAATAACTGAGCCTGTAACATGCCTTTGGTAACTTTTTATTTGGACACTTATTTTCTAGACCAGCTTTCAGTGCCAGAGGAAAAGGCAGCAGAATTACTTTTGGATATTGAATCTGTAATCACCTTTTATTGTAAATCACGTAACATTAAATATAGCACATCCCTTAGCTGGATACATCTACTCAAACCATTGGTGCACCTTCAACTGCCACGCAGCGATTTATACAACTGCTTTTATGCAATCATGAATAAGTACATTCCCAGGTAAAATATGAATTAGTTATTATAGTTTTTTTAAAGTAAATAAAGGTCTAGTTTGCTTTGAAGTAAAGTTGTTAGATTTACTTTGGTGGTAAAGCAAAATGTTCAAATAATTTTTAAGATTGTTTGAGCCATAGTTATTTGACTTTATTTTTGCTATTATAAACATTTTTTAAAGGATTCTTTAGTTAAGAATTTATACTTCTAAAACAGTGCTTACCAGGGTTGGTGTCAGGGGAGGAAATGGGGAAGTGTAGGTCAAAGGATATAAAGTAGCAAACAAAGAATGAACAAGTCAAAAGATCTAATATACAACATGAGAATGATAGTTAATAATAGTGTATTGTATTAGAGATTTTTCTAAAAGAGTGAGTTATAGCTGCTTTTGCCACAGGGGGCAAAGGAGTAACATGTGAGATGATAGGTGTGTTATTTTGTTCCACTATAGTAACCATTTTATTATATGTTTCTTATAGCATCATGTTATGTATACTTTAAATATACACAAGAAATTTATTTTTAAAAAAGAATTTGTGCTTCTAGAGTTGATATATGAAACTCTCTAAGCTTATTTGGTTGTATACCTCTTCAGTTTCTTTACACATAAAATAAAAATAACATTACCATGTCTAAGTGAAAAGTAAAATTTTTGGAGTGCTACCTTATGTGAGGTGCTGGTGTTACAGCCTAGACTATAGCCCTAAATACAGATATTAAACAAGTAAATTAAAAAAAAAATGTTTTCCTTTTTCATTTTCTTTTGCTAACAGACTACAGGGATGAACAAGTAAAGTATGCTGAGTGTTAGGAAGGTGAGATATAGAGTACTATGGGAATGTATAATGGAAGTGACTTAACTTACCCTGGAGGTCAGGGGTGGATTCCCTGGGCAAGTGGCACTTCAGTTCAGACCAAACAGATCTGTAGGTGGTTGTGGTGGGTGGTCATGGTGGTGAGGGGCATGTGTGAGGCCAGAAAGAATTATTGTAGTTCTCAATGCTATGGATCAGATAGTCAGAATTTTAGAGCTAAAAGAAACTTTGACATTGTCTTGACCAGTGGCTTGGGTGCACATTAGAATCATTGTAGAAGCTCTTAAAAAGCCTAATGCCTATTGTATACCTGATTAATTATATAAAAATTTCTTGGTGATGGAGCCCAGGCATCAGTTTATTTAGAGCTTCCCAATTAATTTCATTGTGCAGCCAAGATGGAAAGCTGCTATTCTGGACCTTGATAGTTAACTGACTGTCATTTTTTATTATTTTGTATGTGATACCTCACTATAATAGGCATAAGCATTTTGTATTTTTTCTCATTTAAACAGTGACCACTATAAGGTAGCTGATTTATAGCTATGGAAACTGAAGCAAAGAAAGAGATTAAATTACTTTTCTAGGATTACACTTCTGGTGTGTGACTGAATCAGGATTTGAGCTTAAGTTTGGATGGATAACCAGTGCTTAACTAATATGGTTCTCCACCCTGGTTGCTTGTTAGAATCAACTGAAGTACTTTTTCTTTTTAAAAATAACAACTTGATTGAGATATCATTCACATACGATAAAATTCACCCACTTAATGCACACAATTCAGTGGTTTTTAATATAGTCACAGAGTTGTGCAACCATAACCATGATCAATTTTAGAACATTTTCTTCACCCCAAAAAGAAACTCCATACCCATCAGTAGTCATCTCTCCATTTTTCCCCCAACATTCCTAGCCCTAGACAGCCACTGATCTACTTTCTATTTCTATGGATCTGCCTATTCTGGACATTTCATTTAAATGGAATCATAGCATATATGTTTTTTGTCACTGCCTTCTTTCCAGTTTCATCCATATTGTAGGAATATCAGTATTTATTTTTTTTGCCAAGTAATATTTCATTGTATGCATATACCACATTTTATTTATTCATTGATCAGCTGATGGACATTTGGGTTTTCACTTTTTGGCTGTTATGAATATGCTGCTATGAACATTCGTGTACTAGTTTTTGTGTAGACATATATTTTCATTTTTCTGAAATATGTCTCTAGGCGTGGAATTGCTGGATCATATGATAACTCTAACTTTTTGAGGAATTGCCAGACTTTTCCAGAGTGGCTGCATTTTCCATTCTCACCAATAGTGATTGGAGATCCCACTTTCTTCACATCCTCATCAGCATTTGTCTTTTTGATTATAACCGTCCTAGTAGGTGTGAAGTGGTATCTCATTGTGGTTTTTGACTTGCCTTTCCCTGATGTCTAATGATGTTGAGCGTCTTTTCACCTGTTTATTGGCAATTTGTATCTCTTCTTAGGAGAAATGTGTCTTTAGCCAAAGAACTTTTGAAACATGCTGATCCCTAGAGTTTCAAATCTAAGTGGATGGGGTAGAGCCTAGACATAGGCATTTTTTTCAAAGCTCCCCAGGTGATTCTAATGTGTACCATGATTGAGAACCTCTATGCTACCTTGAAGCCATACTGCTTTTATGTAAGAAAAACAAACCCAGAGATGCCAGAAGACAAGGCTAAGATCATGGCAAAGTCAAGACTGGAATTCGTATTTAGTAGTCATTTTGTTATAGTAGGTCTCTCAATGGCCTATATTTTAGTGCTTCTCATGGTCACTTCTCACTGTAACAGAGCTCGAGATAGCAAGGGTCATGGTGTCCCAGCTTTGTCTCTAGAGAACAGTGGTAGTGGTAGTTAGAAGGAAAGAGAGGGGATTTTACATTGACCTGTGTAACATATTGTCTTGTCAGGTTCCTTCAGTTACTGTTTCTATGAGTTCCACATGTAACACAGCACTCCAGCTAGGGTCAGCATTAATGCCCCTGGAAAGAACACTGGGCCCCACACAATGTTTCTAGAAGAACTCCATTTTAACATACCAAATGTTAGCATTGGTTTCAGATCTTAGATTTATAGAAATTATTTTTCATTATTCTCCTTGAATAGCATTTTAAAGCATTTTTATCAATGTTTTAATGTTAAAAGTGTGACATTCATCTCATTAACTTTTTTACATGAAGCACTTTACTTTATTGCATTTTCTGTACAGTTTACTGTTTTAGAGATTGTACCCCTGCAAAAATACCACTAATTGAAATATCAAATTATATATATGGAAGGGGGCAGTATGGTATAATGACTTCATGCCCAGTGTCTGTGTATTGGTCTTAGGTCCATTATCTTTTAGCTGTGTGATCTTCGGTGAGCTACTTGATCTCAAGCCTCGGTTTTCTCATCTATAAAATGGATATATATATTTCATAGGGTTGTTTGTGAAGATAGAATGGAACAACTTTTGTAAACTATGGTTATTACAGTGTCTGACACATGATATTTCCTCAGTTAATAATGACTTTTATTATGATGGCCTGTGCTTTGAGCAGTTACAAGTTTTTGCTGACTCATTACACATTATTGCCTCCTTCCCAAGTGACTAATAGAATGCATCTCAGTACAAAAGCTGAATGGAGTAAAATTTATAATTAAGTGGCTGAAAAATTAGTGAAGCTTACCGGTCCAAATGAAGATTGGATTAGTCATCACCTTGTTCACAGCAGTACCATACTTTAACCAACCAAACTGTATGGAAGTAGCTATGCAATATTGCCTTTTGTTTTTATTATAACCGTAGTGGTTAAAAAGTAACAATCTCTCTGTGTCCAATAGGATTCATTGTATGAAAAACCTGATATCTTTTGAGAGATTCTTTTTCCATGAAGTGACTTGGTTAAGTTTTGAGATATTGCAAACATGGACACACTAAAATGCATTAATGTGAATGTAATGGTATCTGACAAATCCTCTAGGCTCAACAGACTTTCTGAGAACACTGCTGATGTGGGAGTTGGGAGGTTAATCTTCTGAGCTCAAGGGCAGGGACTGGGCTTGGGAAGGAAGAAGCAGCGGTACTCCTGAAGAGCGAGCCTGGTGTGTGCGCCACGTCTGGACCTGCTCCCAGGGCTTATCTTCTTTGGGCTCCTGTGACTAGGTGCTGGGTGTGGGCCCCGTGCCTTACAGATCAGGGCTGCGAGTGCCTGCTGTGACCCTTAGCAGAGGAGCCTTCAAGCTGAGCAGGCTGAGATACTTCCTAAGATAATGACTAGAAACTGCAGGGCGTATGTGACACAGAATGCATCGCTAAGCCTTTTATAATTATTTATACTTTTGAAGTATCTGCAGTGAAATGTAATGCTTGTTTTTAAAAAGAGGCGTTGGGTGGGTGTGGTGGCTTATACGTACAATCCCAGCACTTTGGGAGGCCAAGGCAGAAGGATCGCTTGAGGCCAGGAATTCGATACCAGGTTGGGCAATGTAGTGAGACCCCATTTCTGCAAAAAAAAATTACCTGTGTCTGGTGGCACACACTTATATTCCTAGCTACTAGGAAGTCTTGCTTGAGCCCAGGAATTTGAGGCTGTAGTGAACTATAATCATGCCACTGCACTCCAGCCTGGGTGACAGAGCAAGACCCTGTCTCTAAATAAATAAATAAATAAATAAATAAAAATTTTAAAAAGGCATCAAGATATAAATGGTAGAGTATATATTTGGTGCCCTTTACTTTAAAATAATATTCACATTCAGCTTTCCCATTTTGCTTTCATAATAACCCTTTGAAGTAGGACAGTTATTCAACAAGGTTAGCATTTGGCACCTTTTAGTATTCAGAGCACCTGGTACTCAGGGCACTTCCACAGTTTCTGAGACCACTATTCTGAAGTGTTCATCTGTGGCCATTTTAGACTTTTACCTTTGCTAAAGGATATTCCTAATTGAGTATATAGACTGTGGCGCTAACCAGAAGCCTTCCTAGGAGTTTCCTCTTATTTGGCAGAGTCCTTTAGAGGCTCTCCAGCTGTCCTTTTGGGATCCCAACCCTATGAAAGTAACCTAAATGCTGTTTTCAGTGATCCCTGTAGTCCTCTTGTTTGAGTCCTGCCTGGGTTCACCTGGAGAGAGTCTTCCTAGAGTGGCTATGGACCTGCTGTTCCTACTAACTTTTGTCAAGTCAGGGATATTGAAAGGTGTTAGACAGAGAGCTCTGCCTAGTACTATCAGTTAGACTTGTTGTGAATGCTGTGGTTTTCAGGTGTTTTGGGGTTGGGGAGAGAAGGTGGGTATAACAGGAGGATTGATAACTTAGATGATCATTTCTGACCTGTTAATGCAGAAGCCTTTCCTTCTCTTGTCTTCTAGGGATTGTTCCCTGAAGGGGAGACCATTTCATCTCTTCCGATTACTTATCCAGTACCATGAGCCTGAGCTTTGTTCTTTTCTTGATACAAAGAAAATTACTCCAGACTCCTATGCACTCAACTGGGTAATAAAGTGAAAGTAGGAACATTTAATGAAAAATAGATTTATATAAAACTATAGTTAGATGTGTTTTTTTCTAAGGGAGAGAAAGAAAAGTACTAAATTACAGACCATTACTACTTAAACCTAAGGAGTAAAGTTATTGGCATTTCAAAATAACTTTTTGCTCGTCACTTAGATTAGTCAATTCAGATTATTTGATATGAAGTTTAGCCTTTTTTATATATGTATAATGTATTATATAAGTAATATATACTTAATATTAGTTATAACTATATTTATAGTAATATATAGTTAATATTGTAGTTATAACTATGTTATAGCTAATATATTTATAACTGATGTTTTTAGTTATATAGTTAATACTAATTGTATATGTTAATATATTAGTTATAGCTAATATAAACTAGTTATATTTATATATATATGTAATTTTAAATATATGCATGTAATATATGTAAATATAAGATACATATCAGTTTAATTTAGAGATTTCTGTTTAAATTGTTGATGGCATGTGTAAGAATTGGTATATAATCATGAGCAAAAAGACTTAAGATTATCAAATGGTTAATAAAAGAATATAAAGTACAACTCAATGCTCTGTCATTCTCTATTTTTATTTTCAGTGGAAAGCCTTATTGTTCGTGAGTAGTTCTCAATTTTGGTCTCAGGAGCCCTTACACTTTTAAAATTTATTGATGATCCATTGTTTATATGGGTTATGTTGATGAGAAATTAAAACTAAGGAATCTAAAATACTCATTTTTTAAAATTTATAAGTAATGGTAAATCCATTGCATGTTAACATAAATAGCCTATTTAAAATGAAAGACAACTATATTTTCCAAAAGAAAATTAGTGAGAATAGTGGCATTGTTTTACATTTTTGCAAATCTCATTAATGTTTGGCTAAATCAAAGACAGGTAGATTCTCATATCTCCTTCTTTATTCAATTTGTGATATCACAGGTCATGTAGCCTTTGGAAAATGCTATTCATTTATAAGGGAATGAGTATGAAAAAGGCAAGTAAAGTCCAAGTATTATGAAAATAATTTTGACCTCACAAACTCCTGTAAATGGGGGCCCTCAGACTACACTTTGAGAATTGCTCTTCTAGGTTAACCTGAAGATCTTTCTAAAACAATGATTGCATGTTAGACGACTTTATATCCAAAAATTAAACCATATTCTTTGATAATATCTTGCATAACTTTTCTTCAGTAAAAATCCCATTTTTGCCAGTTATTAACTGTGTGATCTAGACAGCCTCTGAGCTTCAATTTCCTCATTTATAAAAGGGTAATAATAATAGCACCGTACCTATCTCATAGGATGATGGGATGAGTTAACAATCAGGAAGTGTAATTAGAGAATTCTAACTTATTTCACTTCTGGGCTCATTTCAAACTCAGTAGCCTATTTAGTTTCCTCTTGGCCACAGTCTTGTCACTTTGAGTTAAAAAAATAAAATACAAATATAAAATTGTAGCTTCTCTTGAGATTCATATGGTGTCACTAAATCCACTTATTTATGTTAAAGTAATAAACTAATTCCCTTAAGCATTTTAATAATTAATAGAGGCCTTTCAGCCTAAGAAATGCCTTGTCAGTTGCCAGAACTCTGAGTTAGTACTGGGAGCTGGGAGCAGAAGGTTTAAACTGAGTACTAAACAAATGTTTCCCTTCTGCTCCTGTGCCAGATGTTAATAGTTTGTTCTTCATATTAGTATCATGTTGATAAAATACAGCTTTTTCAATCAGGAGATGAAACAAAAACTAATTCCTAAACCTTAAGAACCCATAACTGTGAGCAATGCAGTGGCAGCTTTTGATAGCTTTGGTTTAGCTAAGCGAGTTTAAAAATGGCTGTATATTACTATTCTGTTTGTATTTACCTCTTCGAATCTGAATTGGTAATAGTAATTTTTCAAACAACAACAAAAAACATTAGTAGCATTATATACTCTAAAAGCGTTGTGGCCAAGTATAATGGTGATTATGTGGGTTGTGGAGTCTCAGGACTTTTTCTTTTTCTTTCTTTCTTTCTTTCTTTGTTTTTTTTTTTTTTTTTTTTCTGAGACAGAATTTCACTCTGTATCTCACTCTGTTGCTCCTGGGCGGAGTGCAGTGGTGTCATCATAGCTCACTGCAACCTCAAACTCCTAGGCTCAAGTGATCCTCCTGCCTCAGTCTCCCTAGTAGCTGGGACAACAGGTGCCCATGACCATGCCCGGCTAATTTTTTCTATTTTTTTGGTTAGAGACGGGATCTTGCCCTCCTCAGGCTCTTGAACTCCTGATCTCAAACGATCCTCCTGCCTTGGCACCTAGAGTGCCAGGATTACAGGCACCAGCCACTGCATCCAGCCCTTTTTTTTCTTTTCTTTTCTTTCTTTCTTTTTTTTTGAGATGAGGTCTCATTCTGTTGCCCAGGCTGGAGTGCAGTGGCATGATCATAGCTCACTGCAGCATTGAACTCCTGGGCTTAAGCAATCCTCCTGCCTCAGCCTCATGAGTAGCTGGGACTAAAGGCGTGCACCACCACCCCCAGCTATTTTTTTTTTTAATTTAGAGATGGGGGTCTCACTGTGTTGCCCAGGCTGGTGCAGGCTTTTTTTCTACTCCCGACACCACCACTCACTAGCTCTGTGAGCTTGAAAAAGTAATTTAATCCAAGTCTATCTACTCACCTGTAAAATAGGGAGAAAAATGTCTACTTTGCAGACCCATTGTGAGAATTAAAATAAGAGATAATTATTAAACAATATGTGACAGTAGTACCTAGTACCAAGTGTGCACAAAATGTGTGTTCCCATTATCTCTCTTTAGCCATTAAAAATGTTTTAAATTTAAACTTCTAGATAGAATTGTTTCTGTATTTAATGAAAATTGAATGATATAAAAATTTCGTTGAATTCATGCAATTTAAAACAATCTGGCTATAGAGGAAATGAATTAACTCTTTTTTTTTTTTTTTTTGAGACAGAGTCTCGCTTTTTTTTTTTTTTTTTTTTTTTTTTGAGACAGAGTCTCACTTTCTTGCCCAGGCTAGAGTGAGTGCCGTGGCGTCAGCCTAGCTCACAGCAACCTCAAACTCCTGGGCTCAAGCAATCCTGCTGCCTCAGCCTCCCAAGTAGCTGGGACTACAGGCATGTGCCACCATGCCCGGCTAATTTTTTTTTTTCTATATATATTAGTTGGCCAATTAATTTCTTTCTATTTATAGTAGAGATGGGGTCTCGCTCTTGCTCAGGCTGGTCTCGAACTCCTGAGCTCAAACGATCCGCCCACCTCGGCCTCCCAGAGAGCTA
>VSMD01045570.1:0-28427 GCA_008750895.1 Mirza zaza
ATATAGAAAAAAAATAAAATTGGGGCCGGGCGCAGTGGCTCAAGCCTGTAATCCTAGCTCTTTGGGAGGCCGAGGTGGGCGGATCGTTTGAGCTCAGGAGTTTGAGACCAGCCTGAGCAAGAGCGAGACCCCATCTCTACTATAAACAGAAAGAAATTAATTGGCCAACTAAAATATATATAGAAAAAATTAGCCGGGCATGGTGGCACATGCCTGTAGTCCCAGCTACTTGGGAGGCTGAGGCAGGAGGATTGCTTGAGCCCAGGAGTTTGAGGTTGCTGTGAGCTAGGCTGACGCCACGGCACTCACTCTAGCCTGGGCAATAAAGTGAGACTCTGTCTCAAAAAATAAATAAATAAATAAAAAATAAAATAAAATAAAATTGGCCGGGCATGGTAGCGCATGCCTGTAGTCCTAGCTACTTGGGAGGCTGAGGCAGGAGGATTGCTTGAACCCAGGAGTTTGAGGTTGCCGTGAGCCAGGCTGATGACACGGCACTCTAGCCCGGGCAACACGGCGAGACTCTGTCTCGAGAAAAAAAAAAAAGAATCACAGAGGTCAGTGCTCATACCTGTAATCCCAGCACTCTGAGAGGCCAAGGTGGGAGGATCGTTTGAGGCTAGGAGTTCAAGACCAGCCTGAGCAAGATCGAGACCCTATCTCTACGAAAAAGGGAAAAATTAGCCAGGCGTGGTGGCACACACCTATAGTCCCAGCTATTTGGGAGGCAGGAGAACTACTTGAGCCTAGGAGTTTGAGGGAGCTGTGAAGATGCCACTGCACTCTATCCCACGCTATACAGTGAGACACTGTTTAAAATAATAATAATAATAATGGCAGAGATGAGTGTGTGGTGACTTCTGAGGCTAGATCATAATAGGTATTGCTACTGTTACTTTGGTCTCTTGGATTACCCATTCTGGGAATCCAGCCACTATGTCATAAGAACACTCAAGCAGCCCTGTGGAGAGGAACTGAGGCCTCCTGTCAAAAAGCAGCACCAACTTGCAAACTATGTGAGTGAACCACATTAGAAACTTTCCTCCAGCCTCAGTCAGGTTGACATCTTGACTGGAACCTCATGAGAGCCCCTGAGCCAGAACTGCCTAGCTAAGCCACTCCCAAATTCCTGACCCAGAGAAGCTATGAGAGAGAATAAATGTTTATTGTTTACGCAACTAAGATTTGGGGCAATTTGTTATGAAACAATAAGTAACTAATGTACAAGGTCCAGCTGTGTTGAGTTCCAACCCCCATATTGGTAAAAGGGTGGAGCGAAGTGACACCTACCACTGTCTGTTGAGGGGTATTTCAAGGGGACTAGAGTTTGGAAATATGTTCTCTCCAGTTTGGAGACTCAGAAAACTTGTGCCTGAACTAAGGCCCGAGAAAGAAAGCAGAAATGGGCTCTGAGAGAAAAGCAAGGCTAATTCCTTTGACGGCAGAGTCCTCGCGGCAAGACACGCATCAGTGTTTCTCATGGATCTTTCTGTGGGCCATGTTTGACACTGTCCAACAGACCATCAGCAGAGCCAAGGTGACCTCAGCAGAAAGGGTCTGACATGAAAACCTAGGGCCCAGGGACTGAGGCGAGAGGACGACGAGTGAGCAGCCAGGGTGGAGACGCATCTGCCAAGGTTGGGGGGCTCAGCAGGACACTCTGGTAAGCCTGTGAAAGTGCCACCCGGAAAGAAAGCCAGCTCTAGTCACCAGGCAGGCCCAGGGAGCACAAAGCCAACCAGCTAAGTAAGAACGGCCCTATCTCCTTACTGCTCCTCCCTCCCCAGCTTCCAAGGCAGTGCAGACTAACAGCAAGGGGGAGAGTTGAAGAGAGAGCAAAGGGCTCCATCCCATTTCTCTACAGGAGATTTCAAGCCTGAAGCAAGCTGAAGTTAGCCAAAGATTTAATACCAAGTTTGTAGTTTTGACTATTAGATGTGACTGGATACCTTAATGAAGTGACATTGTATGATAAGTGACAGGAAGACTTATCTGACAGAAATCTTGTGTCTCCTCAAATCTTCACCCATGGGCAGAGGAAGATCATGCCCTCTCAACAGAGTTTCAAAGGATAACAAGACAAAAATGAAGCTAATTCTTGTATAACGTCCTGATTATAGAAGTTCTGTTAAAATCATCCTGGCTTCTTTGAAGGCTCTGCTCTGTAGGAATGTCTTGGCACGGCTTTGTCCCTGATTCTCCCTAGCTTTGTGGAAATGTCACTATCGATTCCTGACCATTTGCTGTGAAAGTTCTCATTGGCTCCTTAAAAAATCTGTTACCTAGCATACATAAATATTAATAGATCTGGAAGAAATGAAATGTTCCTAATTTTTAATGATCACTATAATCTCTTCCTCCCTCCCTCCCTCCCTCCCTGCCTCCCTCCCTCCCTCCCTCCCTTCCTTCCTTCCTTTTTCTTTTCTTTCTTGATATAGGGTCTTGCCCTGTCACCTGGGCTGGAGTGCCATGGCACAATCATAGTTCACTGCAACTTCAAACTCTTGGACTCTGGCAATCCTCCCACCTCAAAACTTCCAAGTAGCGAGGGCTACAGATGTGCACCAGCATGCCCTGCTAATTTAAAAAAAAAAAAAATTATAGAGATGAGGTCTTGCTATGTTGCCCAGGCTGGTCTTGAACTCTTGGGCTCAAGTGATCCTCCCACCTCAGCCTCCCAAAGTGCTGGGATTAAAGGCATGAGGTACTGTGCTTGGCCACTTCTAAATTATCAATGCACCAGGAAAAGGTCCTTAGAATCGCACTGGGTTTCTTGCTTCATGGTAGTCTGTGGTCCAGGGCCAAGGCAGGAGCTGAGTGTGCCTGGTGTATGCCCTCTCCCAAATTCTCCCACCTAATGCATACATATGCACGCACCCATGCTACCTGATTGGCTATCTGCTTCTAGAAGATACGACACATCATCTGAGGGGGCTTAGAGGCTCAAGGCCCAGGGTCAAATTTGCATTAATCCCCAAGTTCTGACCATTTCTTATCACTGGATCTTTGACGGCCTGAAAACCCTAGGAAGGCATTTATGGGGTTTGAAGAGCAGGGTTGTCTTTATCCTCGTGTGTCAGGAGACCCTGATACATGAAAATCTCATTGCCAGTTTTAGGTGCAGGAAGCTATTAAAAATAGGAATCTCTATTCCTAGTCCAATCACTCACCCACTTATGTACTTACTCACGGGCTCTCTCATCAACAGATACTTAGTGAACACTTTTTAAGTGCCAGGCACTGTCTTGGGTGGTGAAGACACAAAGATGGATTGGCCATCGTCTGTCCTGGAGTTCGCATTTACTGACCTCTACCTTTA
Organism: Mirza zaza; assembly: GCA_008750895.1. Taxonomy (NCBI): domain Eukaryota; kingdom Metazoa; phylum Chordata; class Mammalia; order Primates; family Cheirogaleidae; genus Mirza; species Mirza zaza. The sequence continues at coordinate 3,320 of VSMD01045570.1, forward strand.
GCTTCTCTCTGCTCCAGGCAGTGAGTGATGCAAGCTCAATCTCTTCTAGTGCCTGAGCTGGTCCTGACCAAGTAGATACAGAGGCCAGCCAGCAGGACGAAAGACAAAATCATGCCTTAGGGTCTGGCTGGGAAGAACACTACTGACGTGCAACCAGGGTGGATCGCCGCTACAGGTGTCCCAGTACTGCTGGCCCTGCTGTTTGCTCCTGGAAGTTACGTGTAACTTCTGTCGTCTCCACTACTGCCACAATACTTTCTCCTCCAGGCTTGTTTTGTTATGTGACTCACTCCAGCTTCATAGTCTAGGTGAGGTGTCTGATCAACTGATCCCAAATCACATGTCCATGCCCTGGCTGCCAAAGAGAACCTGGCCTTCTGTTTGGCTGCCAAAGAGAATCTGGCCTTCTGTTTGGTGAGGCGGACTCTGTCTCCCAACAAGACTCATGTGGTGGGAATTTCTCCAAATACAGCAAAAGGGTTCAGATGACTAATGCCTATTACATTAAAAATATTTGAAAATGAATTTGAACTTTATCAGTCATAACATTATCTACATACAAGTGAAAAAAGGAGGTATATATAGGCGTAAGATATGTTATCTAGTCCTTCTCTGGCAAGGGTCAGCAAACTGTTTTGGAAAAGGGCCAGATAGGCAATATTTTAGGCTTTTCAAACCATGTAAGCATTCAACTCTGCCCTTGTATCACAAAAGCATCCATGACAATATGTAAATGAATAAGTATAGCTGCAATTCAAGAAAACTTGATTTATGGACACAAATTTGAATTTCATAGTATTTTCATGTGTCATGAACTATTATTCGTTTGGTATTTTTTTCAACCATTTAAAAATAAAAAGTATTTTAGTTTGTGAGCTGTACAAAAGCAAGCATTGGGCTGGATTGGGCCTGTTGGCCGTTTTCCGACTCCTGATCTACCAGAATGATTCACATCCTTTTTGGAAGGTCTCAGGCCAGTTTGAGAATCAGATAAAAGATAGGAACGGACCCTCTCCCTAGGGGAAAAAAGGCACTCACATAAAGCTTTGCACATGCCGCCAGGACATCCACGGACTTGCTAAGGAGCCAGTGGACCCCAGGTTAATAACTCTGAGATATAAATAATGCTAGCCGAATATTTGGGCTTCCCAGTCCTTTTAACAACTCAGAGCCCTAGGGGTTTGCAGCCTTAGTCGGGTGTGTAGAGGGGGAAAGATGTGATGCCTTTCCTCACCCGTCATAAGGAATATGGCCAACACTTCTATAATATTAAATAAAAGAGGTTAACAAGAGAAACACAAAACAAGTTTATTTATTTATTTTTGCCTTTTAATTTTAAAAATTGTATAAATTTTATGGCCTATGAGTGCAATTTTGTTACACAGAGGTCAAGTCAGGACTTTAGGGTATCCATTGGCCAAATGATGTACGTTGTACCCAGGAAGTAATTTCTCACCATCCACCCCTCTCCTGCCTCCTAAGAAATTTATTTAATCAAAGTTTTTTGTTGTTGTTGTTGTTGTTGTTTTTGAGACAGAGTCTCACTTTGTTGCCCAGGCTAGAGTGAGTGCCGTGGCATCAGCCTAGCTCACAACAACTTTAAACTCCTGGGCTTGAGCAATCCTCTTGGCTCAGCCTCCCAAGTTGCTGGGACTACAGGCATGCGCCACCATGCCTGGCTAATATTTTTTTCTATATATTTTTAGTTGGTCAATTAATTTCTTTCTATTTTTAGTAGAGACGGGGGGTCTCCCTCTTGCTCAGGCTGGTTTCGAACTCCTGACCTTGAGCGATCCTCCTGCCTCAGCCTCCCAGAGAGCTAGGATTACAGGCGTGAGCCACCGTACCCAGTCTATTTAATCAAAGTTTTATGTGACTTGGGAGCTTTCAGAAATGGACCCAAGGCTCAAGGAAAAGTGCCTATTTTTATGCTTAGGTTTGGTGAAGAAGAATGGATAGTCCAGTCGAAATGAGATTGGACAAAAGAGTGTGATCTGGTAAGAGACCGGGGCTGGGGGAACCCAGCAAGGCCTGTCTGTGCAGATTCTTCTTGGCCTCTCTGTGCAGCATTCCTTCCTTCCGGGCATGGGGCAGGACCCCTCTGGAATGAGGGTCTTATGACCTACAACTATTAGATAAGATAGGTCAGAGGATTTCTTTATGGCCAGCTCCTACACAGAAAGCGGGGATGGGGGCTTGTTAGAGTACTATTTCTAGGTTTTATGACTCGCTTTAGGGGAAATGGGGTTTTGGCTTCTATGACCTGCCTTGGGGAAGAGGAATTCTGGTTTCCATGACTCACTGTGGGGTAAAGAGGGGGCCGGAGACAAAAGGGCAGGAGACGGTCAGAGTGGGACTTTGCTTCTGAGGCTGCTCCTGAGGCCTTCCAATCTCCTTTAGTTCAAAGCACTACACACACCTAAGTGCCCCACCTGGGGTATCGTTTTCAGAGCCCCAGTAGGAGCCATTACCTTCTTAGACCATAACAAATAATCAGGAAGCTTTTGTCAGCTCCATTGTGAAGCAGCTGCTTCGTTATCAAAACTGCAGATGTGTCCAGCGGGATACAAGAACTGTAATTAGGGGAGGGCTGTTTACTAGGAAGGGGAGGATTACTATAAAAGTCACATTGCATTCATAGCCCAGTTGGTGTTCCTCATGTATTAATACAATGGCAGTAAGGGTTTAAACTCAGCACTACTGCTGTTAACACTCTATGGTAGGTACTGAGTATTCGTTATGTTATTTCCTATATCTTTTTTGTATATATGAAATATTTTACAAATAAAGATTTAAAAAAAAAAAAAAAAACCTCATCAGATCTAGCCTGAGTTGGTGGTTGTCCATGACTCAGGTTAGACTGCCTATGGGGCAGAGGTGAACTCAGTCCCTGCGTCAACTTATTCGGGGCAGATGTGCTGGGGTGGGGGGTTCTCTCCAAGTGCTGTTAGTATCACCCAGACCCTTGACTTTCTCAAAGGATATGGTCAAGAGCACAGACTCTAGTGCCAAACTGCCACCTTGTCCTAATCCTGGGCTCAGTCACTCAGTAGCTCTATGACCTTGGGCAAGTTACCTAACCTCTCTGAACCTTAGTTCACTCGTCTGTAAAATGGGGATGATAAAATTACCTATTTCATAAGGATGTTATGAGGATTAAAAGAGGGAGCGCTTGTAAAGTGCTGAGCACAACGCCTGGAACCTAGTAAACGCTTTGCTAGTGGTTTGTTAAACCACTAACATTTGGTGCTATTAATAAGTTACTTGGGCCAGGCGCGGTGGCTAATGCCTGTAATCCTAGCTCTCTGGGAGGTCGAGGCGGGCGGTTGCTTGAGGTTAGGAGTTCAAAACCAGCCTGAGCAAGAGCGAGACCTCCGTCTCTACTATAAATAGACAGAAATTAATTGGCCAACTAATATATATAGAAAAAATTAGCCGGGCATGGTGGCACATGCCTGTAGTCCCAGCTACTCGGGAGGCTGAGGCAGCAGGATTGCTTGAGCCCAGGAGTTTGAGGTTGCTGTGAGCTAGGCTGACGCCGTGGCTCTCACATTAGACTGGGCAACAAAGCAAGACTCTGTCTCAAAAATAAATAAATAAATAAATAAAGTTACTTGATGAAAGTGACAAATTTTCTTCCTGCTGGGTGCAATTACCTGGGGGATCGCTGGGTGGCAGCAGAGCCTGATTCCTTAGTGACAGCACAGCCTGCTAGCCATCACTGGGTGTTCTGGGCAGCGGTGAAGGGACCACGACGAGACCTGCCAAGGGACTGAACAGGGCCCCTGAGGGCACAGTCACCAGCCCTCTAACCAGGCTGCATTAAAGGGGGCCAGACCACACCGGACCCATTGCGGTCTGTGCCTTTGTTCTGAGGGGGGGGGGGCGGATTATCACTGAGGACTCTTAGATGTGGAATCTATTTGCCAAAGATTATGAACGATTTTGAGGCTTTGATGCATATCACTGAATTGAATTCTGAAGAAATTGCACTGATTGATATCCTGTCAAAAATGGGGTAGGTATGTGTTCCTGCCCTGCACCGATATTGGGTATTATTATTTTTAAAAATCATTGCCGGGCCGGGGGAGGTGGCTCTTGCCTGTAATCCTGGCACTCTGGGAGGCCAAGGCAGGAGTTCAAAACCAGCCTGAGCAAGAGCGAGACCCCATCTCTACTATAAATAGAGAGAAATTAATTGGCCAACTAATATATATAGAAAAAAATTAGCCGAGCATGGTGGCTCATGCTGTAGTCCTAGCTACTTGGGAGGCTGAGGCAGCAGGATTGCTTGAGCCCAGGAGTTTGAGGCTGCTGTGAGCTATGCTGATGCCACGGCACTCACTCTAGCCTGGGCAACAAAGCGAGACTCTGTCTCAAAAAAAAAAAAAAAAAAAATCATTGCCCAAGGTGGAGGATAAAAAAAGGTCTATTTTTTCATGTGCCACTGTGTGCTAAGGTTAAACATTAAAACATATTTCTATTGGGATTTTTTTTTTCAGTTTCCACAGTTTCGCTGGGAGGTTTTGTATTCTGTGACATCCATTAGAGGTTAAGGAAGGCGACACAGACACTTTTTTGCAAGACAAGGGTTTTCCACTAGGAAGGACAGACATGGGGAGGGCGGGATCCATTCCCCACCTCCTCCTGCTACGCTCAGGCTGCTTTTTCTCTCTCAGCCAGTACCGCAGAACACAAACACAAGGACAAAAATGAACAGCAAGAACAACTTCCAACAGGGCCACGCCCAAGCCTTCTCCCCCTCCCCAGGCTGGGCCAGGGCTGGGAGGGGCCAGGCAGCTCAACCTGCCACCCCCAAGCGGCACAGGAAGGCTGCGGGCTCAGACAGGGTGGGCCTAAATTAATAAATCAGAATAAACTGGCGACTGGTGGGGGGAGGAATGCAACTTTGTGCTGGGAGGGCCCCTGTGTTGCCCACGCAAGATAATTGGTGGAAGGAGGCTGGGGCATCTCCAAAGGCCACGACTGTGGGGGTAAGAGCAGTGGGGGTAGAAGTCAGCTTTTCCTCCACGTTCTTCCCAAACGGCAGAAGAACTAGGGGGGGAAGGGGGAAACACACACAAGGAGAGGAACCCTCTTTTCCTAGGATAAGGAAGGGCCAAGAAAGAGGATGCTAACCAACCCCTATCTCCCAAACCATCGCCAAGGTTGAGGATTTGGTCAGGGAATCAATGAGATGGGTGACGGAAATGTAGAGGAAGCGGAGGATGCTTGAAACGGGTGTCCAGCCATACCATCACCCCAGCCCTCGAGCAGAACAGACACAGGTGTGGGGTGGGGGGAGGGGAATAGGGGGGCTGAGGGGGTAGGCAGCAGTCACTGGTCAGCTTCTCCAAAGACTTCGTTCTGTTTGTGCTTCTTGTTCTCAAAGTCAAAGGCCAAGCCAGCCATGCGTTTGTAGACTGTTTTATGTCATTGCACGTCTCAAAATGCACGGTGGCTCATGCCTATAATCCTAGCACTTCGAAAGGCTGAAGTGGGATGATTGCTTGAGGCCAGGAATTCCAGACCAGCCTGGGTAATAAAGTGAGAACCCCGTCTCTACAAAAAATAAAAGAAAAAAGTTAGCCAGGCATGGTGGCACGCACCTGTAGACCCAGCTACTGTGGAGGCTGAGGCAGGATTACTTGAGCCCAGGAGTTTGAGGTTGCAGTGAGCTATGATGACATCACCACACTCTAGCCCAGGCAACAGAGCAAGACTCTGTCTTGGGGAAAAAAAAGCTAATTATACAATATGTATATTAGCATTTTCTATCAAATATACTGCAAATATGTTTCCCAGGTTTTTTTGGTTGCACAAACATGTTTAACACTATTTATTCAGTTTTTGAATGAGTAACACCATAGGTGTTAGGTTCAACAGCAAAAGGCATAGAAAAGTATATAGTGAAAAGACTCCTTTCTAACCCAGTTCTCATCCTTTCCCAATAGGTTTCATGGTTAATAATTTTTTACTTGTTGCTCCAGAGAGTTGTTATACCTATAATAAAGCCAAGACAAATATATATATACCTTTTTGGCATAAATTTTAGCATCCACCACGCTAGCTAGACTCGGTGTTCTATGTTTTGCTTTTTTGTTGTTGTTACTTAACAATGTATCTTTGAAACTGTCGTCATATCACTCTACAAAGAGCTTCCTCATTACTTTTTATAGTGTCATAGTGTTTCATTGTATGTATCATATTTTATTTAACAAGCCTTCTATTGTTAGACATTTAGGTTATTTCCATTATTTTGCTATTATAAACAGTGCTACAATGAACAACCTTATATACACCTCATATTGTACATGTACAAGTGGTTCTCCAAGATCAATTCCTGAAAATAGGATTGTTGGATAAAGGGTCTATATAGTCATAATTTGGATAGATACTGACAAATTGACCTCAATAGAGATTGTGCCAATTTTCACTCCAACTGTCAGTGTATGAAAGCTCCTGTTTCACTATAGCCAATATGGCATTATCAAACTCAGATTGTTAGGCAAACTGATGGGTGAAAAATTATATCTCATTGGAGTTTTTAGTTAGTGTTTCTCTTATTATGAGTGAGGTTGAGCATTTTACTTATATGATTTAGAGACATTTGCATTTCCTTTTCTATGTACTGCCTGTTCATATCATTTGTTCATTTGCAAGCTTTTTGTTCCAGTTTGTCATTTGTTTTTGCTTTTTTTTTTTTTTTTTTTTTTTGAGACAGAGTCTCACTTTATTGCCCAGGCTAGAGTGAGTGCCATGGCGTCAGCCTAGCTCACAGCAACCTCAAACTCCTGGGCTCAAGCGATCCTGCTGCCTCAGCCTCCCAAGTAGCTGGGACTACAGGCATGCGCCACCATGCCCGGCTAATTTTTTCTATATATATATTAGTTGGCCAATTAATTTCTTTCTATTTATAGTAGAGATGGGGTCTCGCTCTTGCTCAGGCTGGTCTCGAACTCCTGAGCTCAAACGATCCGCCCACCTCGGCCTCCCAGAGAGCTAGGATTACAGGCTTGAGCCACCGCACCCGGCCTGTTTTTGCTTTTTTTTGAGACAGAGTCTCACTTTGTTGCCCAGGCTAGAGTGAGTGCTGTGGCGTCAGCCTAGCTCACAGCAACCTCAAACTCCTGGGCTCAAGCGATCCTGCTGCCTCAGCCTCCCAAGTAGCTGGGACTACAGGCATGCGCCACCATGCCCGGCTAATTTTTTCTATATATATGTTAGTTGGCCAATTAATTTCTTTCTATTTATAGTAGAGACGGGGTCTTGCTCTTGCTCAGGCTAGTTTCGAACTCCTGACCTTGAGCAATCCGCCCACCTTGGCCTCCCAGAGTGCTAGGATTACAGGCTTGAGCCACCGCGCCTGGCCTGTCATTTGTTTTTGAATTTTCTCTTTTTTTATTGCCATGAAGATTTAAATAATTTTGGGGTGATTTATCAATCCTTAACTTTGTGTATCCTAGATTTTTTTGGTCATAATTAGAAAGTTCTTCCCCTCTCCTAGAGGGACATTTTTCCAATGCTTCCCTTTTAACACTTTTATGATTTCATTTTTTTTTTTTTTGGAGACAGAGTCTCGCTTTGTTGCCCAGGCTAGAGTGAGTGCCATGACATCAGCCTAGCTCACAACAACCTCAAACTCCTGGGCTCAAGCAATCCTACTGCCTCAGCCTCCCGAGTAGCTGGGACTACAGGCATGAGCCACCATGTCCGGCTAATTTTTTCTATATATATTAGTTGGCCAATTAATTTGTTTCTATTTATAGTAGAGACGGGGGTCTCGCTCTTGCTCAGGTTGGTTTCGAACTCCTGAGCTCAAATGATCCGCCCGTGTCGGCCTCCCAGAGAGCTAGGATTACAGGTGTGAGCCACTGGGCCCGGCCTTCATTTTTTAACATTTCAATCTTGAGCCATTTGAAATGTATACTAATATAGAGTGAGGAATAGAGCCAACTTAGTTTTTATCCAGATGGCTAATTATTGTCTTGACATAACTTGTTGACTAGTTCATCTTATCCATGACTATTATTTTCAAATCCTACTTTATGAGTTATATGATCACAGCATTATTTTTTGTAATGAAAAATGTACAACTTAACGACTAACAATAGGTAAAGTAATAAATAATTTACATTGCATTTATTTAATGGAATCTCTTAGTGTTTTCCAAAACTTTTTAATTACATGGGAGAATTCTCAAGATAAAATTAAGGCAGAAAAGCAAAATACAAAACAACATATGCCAAGTAATCCCAATTAAAAACAAGAGTGCATTTATATATAAAAATACCTAGAAGGAAATATAACACTTCCCCCCCCCCCCCTTTTTAAATACAGGGAGTCACTTTTTTGCCCAGGCTGGAGTGCAGTGGTGAGATCATAGCTCACTGCAAGCTCAAATTCCTGGGCTCAAGCAATCTTCCTCAGCCTCCCAAAATTTAAAAGTAGTTATTTTGTCTTTAAAAAGTTTATTTTCTGGAAAAGAAAAAGTTTATTTGCAAACTTGGCATAATGCCTCATGCTTGTAATCCCAGACTTTTGGGAGGCTGAAGTGGGAGAATCCCTTGAGGCCAGGAGTTTGAAACTATGCTGGGCAACATGGCAAGACCCCATCTCTATAAAAAAGAATACAAAGTTTATTGCAATGAATAAGATTCCTTCTATGACTTGATAATCCATAATAAATATTATTTAAAACACCAAAAAAAAAAAAAAAAAACACCCTCTTATGCTATATGGGTCTTTTGGAAAACCACTCTAAAAAAATGTATTTTTAAGGTGTGGAATAAAATGTATTTTCTCCCTTGGGAAAGTTTCCCTTGCTTTTATTCAAACTCCTGGGGTCTGGTACTGTAGCACACTGCTCAAATTTTTGGCTGTCTTATTCTACTGCCCACGCTGGAATGCAATGGTGTGACCATGGCTCACTGTAACCTCAAATTCCTGGCCTCAGGGGATCCTCCTGCCTCGGCCTCCTGAGTGTCTGTGACTATAGGCATGAGCCATCACACCCAGCTTCTTGGCTATCTTGAATGTGTTTTTTATTTCCTATCTCCTTAGATGCCTCCTTTATTTTCCACAGCTCCTGGTATGGCGTTTGCATTTAATAGGCTGTCCATAATTTCTTGTTGAATTACTTCAGGCTCACCTTGGTCATAATGAGTGGATTTGGCTTTACCCAGGGTTTCAGCCTCTGGCATTTCACACGAGGAATGTCCACTGAGCTGGAGGGCGGGAGGCCTGAACTTTAATTCTGGCTCTGCCCCAGACAAGTGTGAACTTATAGGTAAGTGACCTTCTCTCTGTGGGCTTCCTTCCTGCTCTACATGAAGGCGTTAGATAGTCTCTGAGGTTCCTTCTGGTTTTAAATTGCTACTTACAATAAACCACAGTGGATTTCAGCTTTCCAGGAATTCCAAGGATTCATCAGCACCATGAACAACAAACAGGTCTGGTATTGAGCTTGGTCTATAGTTGCTAATCTGCTGATTGATGCAGAATTAAAAATGATAATGACCTTTTACCAAGTCTTATTAGCTTAATAAGTTTTCTTGTTGTTGCCGTTGGCTTGCTTTTTGTTTTTTTGAGACAGAGTCTCACTTTGTTGCCCAGGCTAGAGTGAGTGCCGTGGTGTCAGCCTAGCTCACAGCAACCTCAAACTTCTGGGCTCAAGCAATCCTTCTGCCTCAGCTTCCCGAGTAGCTGGACTACAGGTATGCACCACCATGCCTGGCTAATTTTTTCTATATATATTAGTTGGCCAATTAATTTCTTTCTATTTATAGTAGAGACAGGGTCTTGCTCTTGCTCAGGCTGGTTTCGAACTCCTGACCTTGAGCAATCCACCCACCTCGGCCTCCCAGAGTGCTAGAATTACAGGCGTGAGCCACTTCGCCCAGCCTGCTTTTTGTTTTTTAAGGAATGTTATATTACTAGGTTTTTCTTGCTGCTGTTCTGATTAAGCTAATTAAGCTAAATGAGTCATATCAACAGAGTTTCTTCGATGCTGGATTCCTGAGGCTGTCATATCAGTGTTCTTCGGCTACATTAAGGTGAGTCTGTTCAGATGAGTCAGAATATAAAATGAGTATGTGTGCAAGACTCGAGGTCGCCTTACAAAGTGAACCTTACCAAGTTGCGGAGCCTTATGGGAATTTCATTTTTTCGACTGAAAAACACAGCTACCATTAGGGACTGTGAGGGATAATTTTGTGTTAATCTAATCCTACTACCTCATTTTAGAGGTAAGAACACTGAGGCCAGGAAATGTTGAGTGACTTGTCTACACTTACACAGCATGGAAGACTCAGGACCAGTGGGGTCGAGACCTGTTAAGTTTAGGATCTATGGGAAGAGGCCTGGTTTCTAGTTGAGCATTTGCCAAGAATCAGCATCGTGATTTGGGCGAGACATTTCTCCCTATTGGTTAGAGTGAATTAAAAGATAGAATAAAATGTGAAATTTCCTAAATTCCTTATTTATTTTGTGGACTGAAAATAGAGGCTAGTTAGATTGACAGAGATAGAACTTCTTGGTGAAAAAAATAGGACATGCTTGGACACAAAAATCAAGATATGGTTTTATTCATTTGGTCATTTTCATCAATTTCTGAAGGATATTTACAGCTTATATGTCTTCACATTAGTGACATTTAATGTGCTTGGCAACTCTTTTCGCTCAGCAAGATTTAGCAGAAGAATGGGTAACAGACTTGAACCTTAGGTGTGAAACTATTACAATTTTAGAGGAAAACGTTGGAAATACCCTTCTAGACATTGGCCTAGGCAAAGAATTTATGAAGAAGACCCCAAAGGCAATCACAGCATCAACAAAAATAAATAAATGGGACCTGATCAAATTAAAAAGCTTCTGCATAGCCAAAGAAACTGTCAAGAGAGCAAACAGACAACCCACAGAATGGGAGAAAATTTTTGCAAGCTACACATCTGATAAAGGGCTGATAACTCGAATCTATTTAGAATTCAGGAAAATCAGCAAGAAAAAAATCAAACAACTCTATAAAAAAGTGGGCAAAGGACATGAACAGAAATTTCCCAAAAGAAGACAGAATAATGGCCAACAAACATATGAAAAAATGCTCAATATCTCTAATCATCAGGGAAATGCAAATCAAAAACACAATGAGATATCACTTATCTCCAGTGAGAATGGCCTTTATTAACAAGTCCCAAAACAATAAATGTTGGCGTGGATGTGGAGACATAGGAACACTCCTACATTGCTGGTGGGACTGCAAACTAGTTCAACCTCTGCGGAAAGCAATATGGAGATACCTTAAAGCGATACATGTGGATCTACGATTTGATCCAGCAATCCCATTACTGGGCATCTACCCAAAAGAACAAAAGTCACTCTATGAAAAAGACACCTGCACTTGAATGTTTATAGCAGCACGATTCACAATTGCAAAGATGTGGAAACAACCCAAGTGCCCATCAATACATGAGTGGATTAATAAAATGTTGTATATATATACCATGGAGTACTATTCAGCTATAAAAAACGACGGTGATATAGCACCTCTTGTATTTTCCTGGCTAGAGCTGGAACCCATTCTATTAAGTGAAGTATCCCAAGAATGGAAAAATAAGCACCATGTGTACTCACCAGCAAATTGGTATTAACTGATCAACACCTAAGTGGACATATAGGAATAACATCTATTGGGTGTCGGGCAGGTGGGGGGGGATGGGTATATATATACATAATGAGTGTGATGAGCACCAACTGGGGGATGGACACACTTGAAGCTATGACTCTAGGGGGTAGGGGGCAAGGGCAATATATGTAACCTTAACATTTGAACCCCCATAATATGCTGAAAAAAATAAATAAAAAAAAAAGATTTAGCAGAAGAATAATACAATACTCCTCCACACTCAATAGATCTAAAAACTTAATAAGCATTAATGAGCATTAACCACAGTATTTATTAATTTTTTTCTGGAAAGAAGAGACCTCTATGGGTACAAGCTTACTATCCTCAGAGCAGCTTCTGTTATAGATATTTTGTTTTGCTAATTAATTTAGTTTTCTTTAATCATGGAAGTAATATAGAAACACAGTAAAAGCAAAAAAAGTTCAAGAAGTATAAAATAAAAAGTAGAAGTCTGCCTTTTGGCCTACCTCAGAGCCATTCCCTAATTTGGTTTGAATGTTTACGTTCTCCCAGAATTCTTATGTTGAAATTCTAACCCCAAAAAGTGAGACTTTGGGTGTTGATTAAAGCCCTTTTAAAAGGTTAATGACCTTATGAAAGAGGCTCCTGAGAGCCGCATTGCCTTTCTGCCACGTGAAGACCAGCAAGAAGGCGCCACCTGTGAAGCAGAGAGCGGGCCCTCACCAGACACGGAATCTGCTGGTACTTAACTTCTGAGCCTCCGGAACTGTGAGAAATAAACTTTCGTTGTTTATAAGCTACTGAGTTTATGGTATTTTGTTACAGCAGACTGAATGGACTAAGATACTCCCTAGAGACAGCTGCTTTCAACAATTGTTATTTTTAGTTTTTCTGACAATTTCTGTAATAAACTTTTTATTTTATTTTCCTCAAATTCTTGGGCTCAAGCAATCCTCTGGCCTCGGCCTCCCTAGTAGATGGGACTACAGGTGCTCACCACCATACCTGGCTAATTTTTCTATTTTTTGTAGGGACAGGATCTCTTGCTCAGGCTGGCCTCGAACACCTACCCTGACCTCAAACAATCCTCCCACCTCAGCCTTCCAAAGTGCTAGGGTTATAGGTGTGAAACACCATACCCAGCCTTCCCCAACTTTTGATTTTGAAAAATTTCAAACTTATAGAGAAGTAAGAATTCACCTAGATTAATCAACGGATAACAATTTGGCTTTCTCTCAGTGTACATATATATGAATTTTCTGTTTTGCTGAGTCATTTGAGGACTAGTTGTAGACATAAGGCCACTTCTCCTTGAAATACCTCAACTTGAATGCCCCAAGGTGACACAACCATAATTTTCTCCCACTCAGAAAATGTAGCACTGATGCGATTATCTAATAAAATGTTCATATTCAAATTTCCATAATTGTCCAATAATGTTCCTTTCAACGATTTTTTTCCCAATCCAGGATCCAATCACTCATCACCCATTGCACTGAATTTTTGTGTCACGTCAGTTTCCTTTAATTTAAAACTGCCATGCTTTTCTTTCATGACACTGGTATTTTTGAAGGGTACAGGTCAGGTGTTTTGCCAAATGTCCCTTGTTCTGGATTTGTCTGTTTGTTTCCCCGAGATTAGATTCAGATTCCACATTTTGGGCAGGAGTCCTGCATAGATGATGTTCTATCTTTCTCAGTGCAGAACATCAGCAGGCGTATGATGTCAGTTTGTCCCATGTGTTATTGATGCTAAGTTTGGTCATTTTCTTAAGGAGGTATCTGCTGGATTAGTCCATTGTAAAAGTGTTGTTTCCTTTTTGTCATTAATGAGTAATTCCTAGGGTGATAGAGATCACATGCGTATCCTGTTCTCCAACAATCTGTCACTCCATGGTTTTAATATCCAGTGACGCTTCTTGCCTGACTCACTTATTAGTATGTGATGGTGAAGTGGTGATTTTTCTAATTCCATCATTTCTTCTACACTTATTGGCTAACATTTTTCTTTAAAACATCATTTTCCTTTCTTTTTCTCTCCCTTTAAAATTTTTATTTTTAAATTGATTGGAACACATAGATGTTGAAATTTTATTTGATATAGTATAATCTATTCATGTCATTTTTTTTTTCCGAGTCTCACTCTGTCACCCTGGGTAGAGTGCAGTGGCGTTATCATAGCTCACTGCAACCTCAAACTTCTGAGCCCAAGCCATCTTTCTGCCTCAGTCTCCCGAGTAGCTGAAACTGCAGGCATGCACCACCATGCCCAGTTAATTTTATCTATTTTTGTAGAGACAGGGTCTTGCTTTTTCCTTGGGCTGGTCTCAAACTCCTGAACTCAAGCAATCCTCCCACCTCAGCCACCCAGAGTGCTAGGATTACAGGTATAAGCCACCATGCCTGGGCTATTCCTGTCATTATTTATTTTAATACTCAAATAATTCCAAATCTGGCCAGTGGAAGACCCTTCAAGCTGGCTCCTTATCCTCTTGATATGTTACCATCCATTTTTGAGCATTTTCTTACTTTCTGGCATAAGATGCTCTAGGTTACCTTATACTCTCCTTGCTCCAGCCCTGGTATCAGCCTTTGGAAACTTCCATTATAATTTAAAATAACATAGACTAGATTCCCTTCCTTCTACTGCTTTTTCCTTTTCACTTCCAAAATGTATTCACTATATATTTTTTCACTGTTAAGATTTATAACATGACATTTTGATCTGTACCTATAAACGAGTCAATCCTTTGCTCATAGGTTGATTCTAAACATTTTACATCAATACATGACATTTATTTTATGATTATATACACAGAATATTGTTCCCTCTAGAAACAAATATTCATTGGGTCTCAAAATTTAGAGTAGATATGAATCTCTTAGTGTTGAAGATTCACATTTCTTACTTCAACCCCCAGAAGTTCTGAACAAATAACTTTAAAGGGTCTAGAAAATGTTCTAAAGAGGTGTTATTGGCTGTGTAAAGAAGGAAATGTAATTCCATGATATTAAAATTTGGCAGCTTGACTAAGCACCCTCCAACTGTCAGCCACTAGTTGGTTTCTAGCTGTATTTTCTTCTGAGTTCTACTCAGCCCAAACTGTTTCTTATATCCCATATCATCCTCTTTCTTGGATTCTTTAAGCATTTTTTATTATACTTTTGAGAGTAATTTATTTTATATCAAATGTATATGGTGAAATTTCTAAGCCATTTTTCAAAAATGGCTTCATTTTGCTCTCACACTCATACTTAGCAGGCAATTTGGCTTGACTGATGAGAAGTCTGTTGTTAGTCTAATTTGTATTCTTGAGGCATGACAGCTTTTCCTTCAATTCTTTTATAATTTTTCTATATTCTTGGAGTTCTGAAATTTCATCATGAGTGCCTTGCATAGATATTTTTTCATTAATCCTACTTGGCAGTTGGTGGGGGCCTTTAATCCAAAGATTTTTTAAACTTTCAAAATATTAAGGGGATAATAATCTGAAGATTTTTATCTTCTTTTAGACAAAGACAATTTTATTTTGGGATATCTTTTACTATTTCTTTCTTTTAATTTTCTCTCTTCTGTACTAATACCCACTTTAGGCAAATATCAGACTTTCTAGATCTATTCTGTATGCCTTTAAAATTTTCTCCATATTTCTCATCTTTTTGTCTTTTTGTTATATTCTGGGAGACTTCTTTATTTTCCAGTTTACAAACTGTGTAAATGGGTTGAGCATGTTAGACTGGCTTTCTTGTTGGGGAGCATATAGGTTGGGGACAAACTACCAAAAAAATAGAGCTTTACTCTGAACAAGGCACACCATGGTGTATTTCACTTCTAGATTGGAGCTGTCTTTCCTTTTCCCTACCTCTGTCCCTCATGGAAGGCCAGAGTTCCTCTGCTCTGCTTCTCCCCAAGGCTCCCACCACCTTTATAAGGAGACCTTCCTAGGCAACTTGTTCTATTCTGCACAGAGTTCTTCTCACTCAGTCTTTTACCCAAATCCAAAGCTATATCCTCTGGCCACTGTTAGAAAAATAGGGGGAGGAGACTACTGGCCCTGCTATGCCTAATGTGGCACTCATGTGTTATCATGATGGTCACCACCCCAACCCTGGTAGAATTCTGCTTTCCCTAACAGTTCATGCAAAGTTTGGAGCTTTAAGGTTTGGCATAATTGGGACTCTGAAGTCAGACTGCCTGGGTCTAAATCCTGCCTCTGCTACATGTTTACTATGTGAGTCTCACTAGATTTCATTATGATAAATCAGTGATTGGGGTACAGTAAGTATTCAATTATTATTAGTGACTATGAAGACTATTAACTCTGCTATCTTGAGCTGTGATTTTTTTTTTTTTAAATCAAGATCTTGCTCTGTCACCCAGGCTGGAGTGCAGTGGCCCCATCGTAGTTCACTATAACCTCAAACTCCTGGGCTCAAGTGATCCTCCTTGCC
Organism: Mirza zaza; assembly: GCA_008750895.1. Taxonomy (NCBI): domain Eukaryota; kingdom Metazoa; phylum Chordata; class Mammalia; order Primates; family Cheirogaleidae; genus Mirza; species Mirza zaza. The sequence goes on from VSMD01045570.1 coordinate 19,415, forward strand.
TCAGCCTCTTGAGTAGCTACCTATCAGTTTGCCCGACATATCAGTTTCACTTTTTTCTTGGAGACGTTGCTTCTGGGGCCTGCTGCTCTCTTGCTGCAATCTGGTCTGGTTGCTCTCTAAGCCTGCTGCATGCTGTCATCCTTGGGCGTCCCTTCCCTGTGATCTTGGGAATCCTCTCTCTCTCTCCTATGTTGGAAGCTCTGTGATGAAGTGGAAAGAAGATGTGAAAGAAGATATTTAATTCCTGGCCCTTCAGCATTGAGCATGTTCCTGTCTCTCCTAGGATTAGTCTGGTTCTTGCCAACTCAGCACAAAGGGATTTACTGGACAAAGGGATTTACTGGAGGCTAGAGGGTCTCAGAATCAGTGACAGGGTTGAGGAGCAGGAATCAGAGATTGGAACAATAATCTGTCCTGAAGGCCTCAACTGTTGTGCACCCCCAGTGTGAACATCTTGGCATTACTTACTGACTTAGGATTCAAAGTGCTGGGCAGAACTATGTGATTGGCCAAGCCCACGTCTCATGGATTCGGGAAAGCAGAATTTTCTCCCTTCAACTTTGGTGGTGGGAGATAGTGCAGTATATCCACTTACACCTTAATACAGCCACTATAGTTGTTTCCTCCTAACTAGGAAGGGGGGCTTGAAAATTAGACAGCCAAGGCAGGGTGTGGTGGCTCACGCCTGTAATCCTAGCACTGTGTGAGGCCAAGGTGGGAGGATGACTCAACGTCAGGAGTTCTAAACCAGCCTGAGTAAGAGCAAGACCCTGTCTCTACTAAAAATAGAAAGAAATTAATTGGCCAACTAAAGTATATAGAAAAAATTATCTGGGCATGGTGGCACATGCCTGTAGTCTCAGCTACTTGGGAGGCTGAGGCAGGAGGATTGCTTGAGCCCAAGAGTTTTATGTTGCTGTGAGCTAGGCTGATGCCACGGCACTCTGGCCCAGGCAACAGAGTGAGACTCTGTCTCAAAAAAAAAAAAAAAAAAAAAAAAAGAAAGAAAGAAAGAAAGAAAATTGAACAGCCAAAATAAATGCAAATTCTTCTACATTCTCTGACTTTCAGTTTCCCCACCTGTATAATAAAGTTGATAATAATAGTGGTCTTAAAAAAGTATTCAACTTGGAGATTAAATGAGATAATTAGAAAACAGTGCCTAGCTCATGATAAATTCTCTATGAATGTTGATTTGATCTGGGTAGAAGGATGAAAATATTTTATTGGGTGGAGTAATGGGAGCCAAAGCTGAGAGGCCAGAAAATCTCCTGAAAGCAAAGGCTGAGGGAGCCTGGGGTCCCTGGAGAGCAGATCTGGGGCAACTGGAGCAGGGCCCAGTCCTGTCTGGGGCAGAGGCCACTGTAGATGGCTGGACTTGGCCTCTTGTGCCTTTGTTTTCCCAGATGCAGCTGCTCATAACCAGGTCAGGACCTGGGTTCAGCCACGATGGAGTCACCATGCAGACATAGAGGGCAGAGCAAGGGCCCCGAGTGGGAAGACCAGCCCACACAGAGGTCAGGGATGAGCCAGGGGTGTGGAAGGAGCCGCCCTCTGAGTGACCAGATCTGGCCCTCCAGTATCTCTTCAGGAGAAGGCGGGGAGGAAATGCTGTCCTACCCATCCTTCCTGCATGGGTCCACCAAAGGTCTCGGATGGGTCCGACCACATCATTGGCACAGCATGGGGGAAGGTGACAGGAGTCACTCGAAGGACCCACTAGCAGACATAGCAAGGCGAAATAATGTCGTCAGCTTAGCAGACATGACTGTGAGTTCTGACTGGGAGATCTGGAAAGCGTTCCTCTCCTTCAAGGAGCCTCCCTGTCCCCCCACCACCCTCCCAGGCACTCAGGGCTCGTCCCTCCCACCCTTGGGCTCCCTCTGGGCTCTGCCCAGCCAGAGACCTGGCTCCAGGATACGAGATTCCAGGCATTTGTTCCCAGGATAGCTCCTCTGCTTGACCCTTAGTGCCTGAAGAACACTCTGAGTGTCTCTCAGTGCCCAGCCCAGGGTCCAGCTCAGGATGGGAACCAGGACAGGTTTGAAGAATGAATGAAGCTGGAATTGAGCTAAGTCTTGGATAGATGAAGGATAAAAGAAGAAAGTACTGCAGAAACAGGTAGAAAGAACATGGATGAAGAGATATGGCACAAGTGACAACTGTCTTGAGGATGGCAGCATCTGCTTTGGGAGGGAAACTGACATTTGTTCCAGTGCTTTGTCAAACATCTGGCACAGTGTGTGCGGGTCTGGTCCTCACATCAGCCCTCAGAAGAAAGATGTATTTCTTCCCATTTTATAGATGAGGCAACTGAGGCTCAGAGGGGGGAAGTGACTTGCCCAGAGTGTGGCTGAGCAGGAATACAAATAGACCTGTCTGATTCCTGAGCCTAAAGAAGTAGGTGGATGGAATCTGTAGCCCTAAAAGTGGGCATAGTTTAGGGGCCCTGGCCAAGCACCATGTCACCAGCCTCTGTCCCATATAGAAAGCAATGGCGTGTGCCTGGGTCATGATCCTAAAATGTGGCCCTGTATTGACTCAGATCAGAGTCAGGTTAGTAAATGACACATGGTTTCATACCCTGGCCCCTTTCTCCCACCTCATGTGGCTCTATTCCCTCACCCTACTTTGTACTCTTCTAGTCCTCCTGGTAAACACTACTTTTCTATCAAGCTTGACTCAAGCCTTCCCTTCCTTTCAAGGTCCCTCTTGGAGTAGACTGACCCTTTCTGGCATTGTGCCTCTATTTCCCACCGCCCCAGCACCTAGCCCCAGGAGGTGCTGTTTAATGACTGTGCACACATGTCCAGGAAATCCCCATCCTCCAGGCCTCCAGGGACAGGCAAAGCCTCCCATCCCCCAGCTCCTTCCTCTCTTTTCTCCTCCCCTTCCCACCCCATCCCGGTGGGGGTCAAGGCCTTGCTGAGTCGGACAAGGCTAGAGGCTACAGGAGGCGTGGGCCAGGGGGCAAGCAGGAAGGGCTGCCAGGCTTGGTCCACATCCGGGACCCTGCCTGATTGGGTGTGAGAGAGCAGAGGACACAGAACAGGGTGAGCAAGGCTGGGAAGGGTTGGGAAGTCAGGCCACAGGCCACTTGCGGAGGAAGAGGCTTCCTGCCTGCCTTTCACCCAGTAGGCAAGCCAGCTGGGGAGGAATCACCTGTGCCCTCCCCTGGCCTGATGCAATAGCCGGAGAAAGGAGTCAGCACTGGACCCATTGTTAAGGCACCAAAGTGTGCTATCAGGTATCACCATGATCGTTGTCCTTTTCTGCCTGCCATGGTTACATCTTTACCTGTGGGCTTGCATTCTCATCTTATGGAAGCTTCGAGCTCCTGTGACTCTCCCATCTCATAGTCCCTTGGACTGTCTTGTACAAAGCCAGTGCTCAGACGTGTTTGCAGTTGGGTGGGTTGTTGGAGGATCCTTTCATTTTCCCAGATCTCTGTGACACGAACAAAGTGTTTCTCAACCTGTGCATTGGAATCACTTGGGAAGTTTCAACAAATACTGATGCCGCCCCTAGAGGTTCCGATGTCATTGATGTAGGGTGCAGTCTGAGCATGGGGAATTTTAAACACCCCATGCTGACTCCAATGTGCTGCCAGGGCCGAAAACCTCTGCATTAATACTATTTTAGAAGTCTTGGAAGTTTCAGTTGAGGGCAGGCAGTGGGAGGTAGGGACACAGAAGGAGCTTGGGCTTTAGAGAAGGGCACACAAGATTCACATCCCAGCTCGACTACTTTTAAGTTGAGTGAGTTTGGGCAAGTCAACTTCCTTAAGCCTCAGTTACCTCATCTGTAAAAGGAAATAATAACATTCACCTTGAAGTAAAGCACTTGAAATAAAGCACTGGAATGGCCATGCTAGAAGAAATGTAATACTTGGCAGCTATTAAAATTAATTACACATTCATCCATCCAACATATGCTTATTGAGAATCTACTAAGTGCCAGGTACTTGGGTGCCTTAGAGAACAATAGAAAACAAGATAGCTATGGTCCCTTACCTTGTGGCATTTACATTCTAGTAATTCTGTTTAACAAACTTTTATTGGGTTTGGGATATCAGGCACTATATGGTTTCAAAGATGGACAAGACATTGTATTAATAATTGCCCCTGAGAAAAAGAGAAGCAGACACTAATTATAACTAAAATAGAGGAAGGAGAATGACAAAAGAGGTACCAACAGGAGTGGTAAGGTTCAAGGAGAGAGGCATTTAGAGGGCATATCAGGGAACTTTCCATGGAAAATATGATACTTTAGAGGGCCCTTGTAGGATAGATAGGATTTTGGTGAATGGGACAGGGGAGTTGTGGTGCAATAGCTTAAATAAAAGCATGGAGGAAGGAACAGCCAGTGATCCAACCTGGTAAAAGAGCTGGATTTGCATGAACAAGAAGGAAGAATATATGCATACATAGCAGAAAAATGCAGTTTGGATCTTTACATGCTAGGGGGAGGCATTTAGACTCGATTTGATCAGTTGTGGGAACCATGTAGCTGCTCAAGCTGAGTTGCATAATTCTTAGCTCTTAAGACCTGGACCTACCCTGGCTTCATTCTAGAGTAGGTGTCTTTGTTGCCATTGTCCTTGGGGCCACCTCTTCTCTGCCTACTGCCACTTTGGTCGCATGTTCAGTGCTCAGTGCCTTGTCACTGCTCTCAGGTGAGGGTGTGATGAACTCATTCAACCGAAAGCATAAATTGCATCTCTAGATGGTACCTGTCTGTACCAAATGGCAATTGCATTTGGCAGGTACAGTAGAAGGAGCACTGGAACGAGAATCTGAAGGAGGTCTGATTCTAATTCTAGCTCTGTTTCTCACCAGCTGTATGGCCTTGGGTAAGCCACCTCCCTTGTCTGAGCCTTAGTTTCCTCATCTGAAAAAATGACCAGACTGGATAGGTTGATTGACAATGACCTTTCCAGCTGAAATTCTCTAATTTTCCAAGTACCAAATCCAAAAATGTCTGTTTTGACTCATACAAGGGATGCTGAAAATTAAGTATTAGGTATGAGGCTCAAAGGGAACGGAATGGAGAGGCTACATGTAGTTGCTCAGCAGTAGCAGCTGAGCCCAGTCTTGGATTCTTCACAGCCGAGGCATCGGACATGTGAATGAAAAAGCCTCCAGGCGACTCAGGCTCCAGCCATTCAAGTCACCACCAGCCACCTGAGTCTCTCTAGGTGAAGTCTTAAATGTTATGGAGCAGAGATAAAACATATGCATTGTGCTCTGTCTGAATTCCTGACCTTCAGAATGCGGGAGCAGAATCAAATTGTTGTTTTGTGCCACCAAGGCTGGTAGTGGTTTGTTACCAGCAACAGATAACTGGAAATGGGGAGGAGGAGTTTAGAGATGGTTTGGCAGAGGGCTGCCTATGCTGGTGAAACCTCACCAGTGGGTGGGTGTCTTTTCCCTCTCTGCCCCTTAATATCAGAAGTCACCTCTGGTCTCGGATATTACTCTATGTAGCATGGTGCTCTTAGGAGAGGAGTCTCAGAGACTGCTCTGTCCTGAGATGTTGTAAACTTTACAAATAAGGAAGCTCAGAGATCTTTCCCCAGGCTGCCCCAGATGCTGAGGCACTGCTCAGCTGGGTTGCTGGGTCCATCTGCATTTGTCCCAGTGCCAAAAGGCCAAAGGGAAGGGGGCAGTGCTCACATTGGTAGAGGTCCTCTAGGTGCATCTTACCTACTCTATCTCATTTCAGCCCCATCATAGCTTCATTAGGAGCTACTGGGAGGAGTGTTTCTTCCATTTTACTGATGAAGAAAGAGCCATGCCCAAGAACGCACATACGGAATGGCAGAGAAGGCCTTTGAACCAGGCATAGGACTCTGAATCTTGTACCTTTTTGAGGAGCCCTATGGATGACTTAGGGATGGAAATTCTGGGAGGGGGGGGTCCTCATTTCTTTCTGTTAAATAGCCTCTGGTCTTCAAACAAGACCACTGAACTTGGCTTAAGTTCTGTTTCCACTTCCTTCCTCCTATCACCTCCTCCACTCTCATTCCTTTTTTCCTCCGGGAAGGAAAGAGGAGGAATCCACTCCCAAGTCATTTATTAGGGAAGGCTTGGTGGCGATATGGGGGTTTCACTCACCACCAAAAGTGCCAGGGCTTGGGGAGCAAAGGGCAAACTAGGGCTGGCTGCTCCCAAGCTGGGCGGTGTGAGGGGAGCGAAGAGCAGAGTGTCCTCCCATCGCAGCGCCCATCCTGCTGTGGGACTTGGGCGGCGAGGTTCCCAGAAGGACCTGTGCTGTGTCAGGGAGTGACCTGGTTGGGAGGGAGCGGCCTATTCCCTAGTGGGCCTTCCTCTCACGGTGTGTGTGGGGGTGGGGGAGGGTGGCTCGGAAGTCCCATCTTCTGAGCGGTTGTGCCAGACTACATCACACGTATCATCTCATTGAAATCACTTTCCACACGGGGCTCGGCGAGGTCCGCGGACTCTCCCAAGGCCGCACAGCGTGTGAGCGCTAGAGCGGGTAAGGACGCCCAGAGGGTCTTACCACGGGGCTCTCGCGCCCTCTGCCCGGAGTCCCGGGGCCCTGGAGGAGGCAGGGAGGCTCTCGACCCTCACCGCGGGGCTTCCCGAGGGGCTCCCAGCAGGGGGCGCCCCGAGCCCCGTCCGGGCGGCCGCGCGCGCCTCCAGCCGGCGCCTGGGACGGGGCCGGCCGCTCCGCCCCCTCGGCTCCTCGGCGGCTCGGCGGGCGGGCAGGGAGGAGAGCCCAGCCGAGCGCCGCGCTCCCCGCCGCGCCCCCGAGCCCAGGGTGCCCGCCGCGGCCGCCGCAGCGCAGCCTCCGCCGTGAGTAGCGCCCGTCTGCGGGCTCGACGGGCGGGACGGGGCGCGCGGCCCGAGCGCGGCAGCGCCGGGGGCTGGGGCTGGCGGGGCAAAGAGCTCTGGGCGCTCTTTCGTGGATCCCGGGCCCGCCGCCTGGGTGCCTGACACCGTCCCCGGGTATGCCCGGCCGTGGCCTTGGGCACCGTGGCCGGCACCCCAACGTGGGCTCTGCCAGCTGCCACCTCAGGGCGCGCTTCGAACCAAGCCTGCCACTTTGACCCGGGAGACGGGGTGCGGGCGACGGGCAGAGGCCAGGCAGGGGGAGAGGACCCAGGGAGGAGATGGGGGACAGACTTCCATCAAGTCAGACCTCCTTGGAGAGGGAGAGCACGTCCGGTTCCCCGCCAAGTCTTCTCAGCTTAGCGCGCCTCTCACATCTCCTGCTCCCCGCTGGCATCGGGAGGTGATGCGAGGTGCGGCGAGCCTCTCTTGTGGCCGAATGAAGCTGTGGTCCCCACCGTCAGGAGCCCTGTCCCCGGAGCAGAGCTAGCGTGGGCGCCGGGGCAGCCAGCAGGTTTGCTGCAGCCTGGGGTGGAAGCGCTTGGTAGGGCAACGCCAACAGTTGACTGGGACTCTGGGCCAGGCTTTGTGGATGTCTCATGCCACGCTTTGGTCTGGGTAACCCTCACTAGAACTCCGCAAGGCAGAAATTAACTTTCTTACTCTACAAAGGAGAAAAGTATTCTTACTTTACAAAGGCCCAGAGAGCTGAGCTTCTTTGAGGCCATGCAGGTTGTGGTAAGTTAGGGGTGCACTGTGGAGGAGAGTACACCATACCTGGCTGCCTCAGTGGCAAGTGGGAAGGGCCCAGGGGGCTCCTGACACCTTGTGCTCTAGAATCCAATGGACAGCAGCTGGGGGCTGCTGCTCTGGTTTCTGACTGTGCTTCCCAACTGCCTCTGTGTAAGGTTTTCCTGGGAGAGTCCTGTTGACTAAGGGATGCTCGCACCTTGGCCTCTTCGCAGTTACCTTCAGAGCTTTGTTTTTCCTGAAACCGCCCCTCTCCCAAGATGTGATTTTGGGACCTAAAGTGCTGACACTGATAATTCAGCAGCTTCCCAGGAGGCTTGGGCAGGGAGGTCGTGGTGTGTGGATGTGGGTGGGCGTCTGTTATTCTGGGGCAAGTTTCTGGTTGGCAGGAGTGAGACCTGAACAGACTCTGACCACGAGGGGCAAACAAGCAGGCTGCCCAACGGAGCTGGACCGTTACCAGAAAGAGAGTTTTTCTCATGTTAGGCAGGTGGCTGACCTCCGAGCCCCAGCTTCCTTATCAGAGAGTGTGGTGGGTCAAAGCCCTGAGTGTACAGAGGGGCTTTGTAATGCCAAAGCCCAATCCCTCCTGTTGGCAGCCTCCCCAGGGCCTGGGTGTGATGCTTCCTAATGGGTGTGTGTGTGCAATGGGACAGTCACGGTCCTGTTTTGCTTACTTGCACTGGGTGAGGTGGGGCAAGGACCTGGGAGAGTTCACTTTGCAGCGTGAGCTGGGGCCAGTGGGGGAGAGGGCTTAGTGAGCACTGAGAGTTCCCTATGGGGGAAATTTCCAGCCCTGGACACCTCCTCCTAGGTTGTCCATCAGGAGGCCACTGACTTCCCCAACCCTGGTGCCAACTTTAAAGGGGTTGGGATGGCTATCAGCAGAAATCCTGGGAAGAGCAGTTGGATGGGCCAGCTGTGTGATGTTTGGCAAGTCCCTTCCCCTATCTGCACCTCGGTTTCCTCATTTTGCAAAACAAGTGGGTTAGACCAGACAGCAGTGGTTTTTAAACTTCTGTTTCACAATGAATTCTTACCTAGAACCCTAACATCTAGTATGGATAATGTAGAACTGCTCTGGGCCAGGCGCGGTGGCTCACGCCTGTAATCCTAGCTCTCTGGGAGGCCGAGGTGGGCGGATCGTTTGAGCTCAGGAGTTCGAGACCAGCCTGAGCAAGAGCGAGACCCCATCTCTACTATAAATAGAAAGAAATTAATTGGCCAACTAAAATATATATAGAAAAAATTAGCCGGGCATGGTGGCACATGCCTGTAGTCCCAGCTACTTGGGAGGCTGAGGCAGCAGGATTGCTTGAGCCCAGGAGTTTGAGGTTGCTGTGAGCTAGGCTGACGCCACGGCACTCACTCTAGCCTGGGCAATAAAGTGAGACTCTGTCTCAGAAAAA